>PVKE010023340.1:0-24730 GCA_004027555.1 Craseonycteris thonglongyai
AAAATAAACTTCATAAGTAAAGTGATAAAACGTTCCAAGAACTGTGATGAGTTGCATACCTTTTTGATTAAAAATTTCTACTCTTACACCATAATTTAAATAAAATATCTCAATAAAAATATCTGTCTGAAATGACTGATTGTAGTGCAATCTGAATGGTGAGAAAATTACAAAAAAAACTAACTATATGACAAAAATTATTAAGAAATCTATTACACAGCAATACAAATGAAATGATATCTAGGCAACAATGGCTATCATAAAACATATGAGAATTTGAACATATGTACAGTTTGTAACGCAACCACAAAAGAGTCCAAGAGCAGGAACAATTTTGTATCCACGGTTTTAGAAAAGAATTGAACCCTGTGCCTGGCTTCCATTACCAAGAAAAACTATTCACTGAATCTTCCAACCACATTTAAGGTGGGGCATTGTTCAATTCTTCCATGTTGATTACCTCTGTCCTGTTAGATACCACTATGTCACAACTACTGAAAACTCTAGTCTCTTCTTTCTTTGTTTTCTTGTATTCAAGGTTTTACAAATAATAAAACCACCAATCAAGCATTGGCACAGGTATGTGATGTTTGTTCTCTTTAAGTTTGAGCACCACTTTTCCACAGGAGGGCCTGTCTGTTTGCCCATGAGAAAATGTCACCTAGTCCAAAGAAAGGCCAGCCCAGGATGCTAATAATCCTCGGATGTCCTGTAGAGCAGTCTATGAGCCCTGACTGCTGACAACAGCCTTCCAAAGACATTTTCTGCATCTGCTGCTGCTTGGTTAGCTCAGAACATTGCTGTGGCCACACGGCATGACAATCTCGGCTGTGCGGCTGATGGCTTGGCTCCTTGCCTGACTCCACAGCCAGGAGAAGGGCAGGGCGAGCATCATCATCTGGGTGTGAGGTCAGAGCTGTGATTGCTTAAGAATCACGAAGCCCAGGAAGAGGCAAGTTGTTTTGAAGCTTGCATTTCGCCCACCTCTTCTAAATCACTGGGGCTGATCACAACCAGCACAGGACAACAGCGGTCTGTGTTGATTTAAGTTGTTACCCCAGGATTGTAGTATTGTCATCAGACTTCCCGCAATCACTAAAGGGAGGAGTATGGAACTAAGGACAAATTCTCAGCACTCAGCAAGTCAATCAGAAAACTCCAGGGAGAGAAGGGTTAGTTTTTTTAGTTTTGGTTTTTGGGTTTTTTTCCCATTTCTTTTCTTTTGTTTTTTTCTTTTGGTTGAAAGTAGATAATGCCCTGAATTACTCTCAGTAAAAAAATAAGGACAGAGCAGATTAGAAGGAAAAGGTTTCTGAAGGGTAATACAACCCCTCCCAGAGGAAAAGTATAGCAAGGGGAGGAAGCAGAGCCCAGAGCTACCTTTCTGCATCGCTTCCAGAGGAAACACAGTTAAGGGTGTTCCCAGCCTCCCAGCATTACTCCGAAAAGAGCTCGGCTTATTTTCTTGACCTCGTTTTCATCTTTGGTTTGTTCCTTTTGTGAATTAAAAGAATATGGTAGGAACCAAGGATCATTTAAAGAGTATCTTGCTTATTATTTGTTTAATTAATTAATTAATTAATTTTATTGTTTTTGACAGAAAGAGAAACAGAGATAAGGGAGAGGGCCCAGAGCAGTCTTCATAGTTGTATGTCATTTTCCACATAGTTTCACTCGACAGGTGGGCAGGAACCTGGTGGGGGGGCCTCCCACATGGGAAGCACACTTGGGGTGGGAGCCCAACTGGGGACCTCACACATGGGAAGCTCACCCTGGAGAGAGCCTAACTGGGGGCACACCCAAGTTCAGCATGTGGGTCAGCACAGGTCAGGATCGGGAACCGATCCTCGGACCCTGGCCCTGCAGAACAAGTGCTCAACCCACTGAGCCACCCCGGCATCCCTGTCTCTTGCTTTTTATAATGAAAGTTTCATGAGAGGAACTGTGTCTGTCCCGATCATTTCCTTATTCCCAATGCCTAAAAAGGGTCTGGCACATAATAGTTTCTTAATAAATATTTGTTGAATGAATGAATGAAAAAATGAAGGTGTTATTAGCTGCATCCATTTGCAGTTCTGTTGCAACAAGTTTTGCAACATAAGGAATCAGTCAAGGATCGTAGCAGGTAATGAAAAAGAGATGAAAGCTCCATTCCATCCTTCAGCTACTTAGGGTGTAGTGAGGTGAGAAACTGAGATAAAATGAGCAGAAGAGAATTGGTGAATGGAGAGAAGTGAGAAATAGTAGTACAAGGAAATTAAAAGGCAAGAAAATACATTTCCTCCAGAGTCAAACTGTAAAAGTAAAGACCCTTAATGGATGAACCAGAGTATAACCCAGTGGATTCTGCTTTCCCCATTCTTAAACATTATATATTGTATTCAGAAAGAAACCACTGGCCAGACTAAAGGGGAGAGAGGGAGGGCGGTAGGGTGGGGGGAGACAGAGAGAGAGAGAGAGAGAGATATAAAAACACTGTCTGATGTCTCCTTTGCTATATTCCAATACTCACCATCACAGGGGACACTTGACACTTTCACTTAGATGCAGACTATATAAGTCTCATTTCTTGTATTTTTATTTGTGGTTTGGTTGATTCGATTGCAATGAAATGCATTTCCACTTTACCAGAGCTTATGCCAAAGCAGGGTCTAATGATATTTATTAAAAAATGTGGATGTGACTTCCTCTTATTGTACTCAAACACAAGATTTAAATCTTCTGTCTCTGGGCATTTTCTGAGAGGATGCTCTTGTATCTGAGTCTTGCCCCACCTGCATACCAAATTTAATTTAATAATTACATCAACATTTTGTATCCCTGCCAGGAAGCCCTGAGGCTAGTGGGGGATATTTTTAATAACTCAAAAGAATCAAATCAAATAAATAAATAGTTTTGGAGGCAAAGGGCAAAAAGTTCCAGATGAAACTCAGAAAGGTTCTTGGCTCAGCTCAGATTGAAAACTGCATAATCAGCAGACTTCCAAAGGTTTTCAGGTTATAAGACAAGGTTTTTTACATTGCACTCACTAATTATGGCTGGAGTTAGAAAAAAATAAATAAAACAGGATAAATAAAATGAAAAAACCAGTGATTGGAAAGTTGGCCACAACTATTGCTTTCTAAAGCCTCATTTCTCATTACAAAATGCCAGAAGAGTAACCTTTGTGGTGAGTTTGTAAGAGTAGGCAGTTTAGGAAGATCTGTCTCTCTCTCTCTTTTTTTCTTTTTTCCATAGTCATTGCTTTTGCTTTTGGGGAGAAAAGTCTGGTTTGGTTTTTATAAGCAAAGATGGTTTAAAGACTTATTTTTTCTAAATGCACTGATGTGTCCTTGAGCCATTTCTTAAAGTATCCTCAATTTTTTCAAACACACACACACATTCTGTTTAGGGACTACAAATGCTCATTCCAACATTTTGACTCTGAATTAGTTACCTATCCAGTGTGCATTAGCTCTTACAAGTATAAAGCAGCAGCAGCAGCACAGTTCCATTTATTGCTTCTCAAGTATTGCCTGGTTTAAAAAAAGTTTTACCATCTGTTCTGACTTAAGCCAAAGCTGAATTAAGAGGATAAGCTTTTGCTGTTGCTTCTGTTACTGTTGTGATATTATTATATTTTAGAAATGGGGAGGAGGTGAGAAGTCAAAATACATCTATATAAAGCCTCTTAGAGAATAGAAGATGAGAATTCTCCTTTAGCAACTACTGATGTTATTTCTGAACTTGGCCACCAAGGCTAGTTCTTTCTTCCTTGATAAATTCCACTGAAAAGAAGTTGGAATAGACTCATGAAAATATCAGTAAATTAGTCATATATTTATCAAATTTCTTCTGAGTTTCAATATTTAACAAGTTTCTGAGGTGTTGAAAAGAGAGGTGTTAATATAAAACTTGTGTTGCCCTCATCAAACTCACATTGCTGTTGGGATAGTGAGATATACAGGGTCTGACAATCAACTTCACAAACTTGCCACCAAGAGTTTACATTGGTAGCACTGAACAAACTCAGCAAGGTTTCATAACTTTGGTATAACAGTGTCTCACAGCTGTGTTTGAGTCGGTGTGTGGTAGTGTCTTGCTGAGTGTCACTCATTATTGTTTTTGAATGTTTTTGGGTGCTGTCACAACAATGTCAGCTTAAGTTTGCCAAGACATTTTGGAGACGCAAGATGATGTTTTGGGTTGTGTTATCACTGGAGATGAAACATGGTTGTACCAATACGACCCTGAAATAAAGCATCAAAATGCACAATGGAAGTCAACCAATTCTCCAAAAAGTTCTGTCAGCCCAAATCATGAGTCAAAATGATGTTTCTAAACTTTTTTGATATCAGAGAGATTGTTCATTATAAATTTGTACCAACTGGACAAATAGTCAACCAAGTTGACTCTGAAAGTGCTGAAGTTAGATGCAAACGACCTGAACATTTTGCCAAGAACTCATGGCCCTTGTGTCACGACAATGCACCAGCTCATATGGCACTGTCTGTGAGGAAATTTTTAACCTGTAAACAAATAACTGTATTGAAACACCCTCCCTGTTCACCTGATCAAGGTGACATTAAGAAAAAATGACATTTTTCTTTACCTGAAGATAAAAGAAATGTTGAAAGAGAGACATTTTGATGACATTCAGAATATCAAAGGTAATACAATGACAGCTCTGATGGCCATCCCAGAAAGAGTTCCAAAATTGCTTTGAAGGGTAGACTAGGAGCGGGCATTGGTGCATAGCTTCCCAAGTGGAGTACTTAGAAGGTGCCCATAATGATATTCAGCAATATAGTACTTTTTCTACAAAGAGTTTACGAATTTAATTGTCATACCTTAAATGTATATGGAATAAATAGAAAAAAAAGTCCAGATTAGAGGAAAAGGTATCTAGATTCATTATCCATAACTGGGGATGTGGAAGAGGTAAAGATTCATTTCTGTCAATGGATTACTGGTTTTGACTGACACTATTAGGTCTATTCATTATACCTTTAATAATATTATTTTAAGCTATTTTTTTTGTAATATATATAACATGCTACTGAATGTATCTGTGTTTTTTATCAGGCTAAACCAAAGAGGAAGTCAGTTATATTATATCAGTTATCTTTTGGGATCTATTGCCATCCTTGGTGTTCATTAGAACCACCTGGAGAGCTTCTATAGATTAAATAATGTGTCTATTAATTAACTAATAAATTAGTAAATTAACTTATTAGAAAATTAAAATCCCCTTTTCCTACTCAATCCCAGGGCCAGGCCTGGGCATTAGTTGTCTTTAAAGTTCACCAAGTTATTGTAATGAGCTTCCAAAGAGTTGAAAATCTCTGAGTTAATCAGATCCAAATCTTATTATTTGAATTAATCCTTTCTCTCTCAAACTTGTGAATTAGTTATCTTCTTATAGGTTTGCTGAAACAAAATCAACAATTCCAGACACTTGTCAATCATTAAGAGAATATACATATATTTAAAAATTTTAACAGCCTTCACCATAAACTATTGTTCATCTTAAAAGCACTCTCATCTGTTTCAATGACATTCTGTTCTGGCATTCTTCAAAACTGCATGGCCCTTAGCAACACCTTCAATAAAATATCTCCTTGGGCAAGGGAAGCAAAAGAAAAAACAGTCAAATGGGATCATCTCAGACTAAAAAGGTTTTTTTGTTTGTTTGCTTTTTACAGCAAAAGAAATCATTAACAAAATGAAGAGACATCCCACAGAATGGGAGAAAATATTCACCAATGAGATAACCGATAAAGGGTTAATACACAAAATCTATAAGAAACTAATACAACTCATTTAACACCAAAAGAACAAATAATCCCGTTAAAAAAAGGGTGAAAGACCTGAATAGACATTTCTCCAAAGAGGACATACAGATGGCCAATAGACACATGAAAAAATGCTCAACATCACTAATCACCAGAGAAATGCAAATCAAAACCACAATGAGAAACCACCTCACTCCTGTCAGGATGGCTATCATCAATAAATCGACCACCAACAACTGTTGATGTGGATATGGTAAAAAAGGAACCCCGCTACACTGCTGATGTGACTGAAAATTAATCCAGTCACTGTGGAAAACAAGTATAGAAATTCCTCAAAAAATTAAAAATGGAACTACCTCATGATCAAGCAATTCCACTCCTGGGTATTTAATTCAAAGAATTCCAAAACACTAATTCAAAGAAAAAAAAAATTATGCACCCCTGCGTTCATTCATTATTCATTCATTATTCACAATAACCAAGATATGCGGTGGGGGGGGGGGGACTAAATGTCCATCAATAAACAATTGGATAAATAAGCCGTGGTACATTTATATAATGGAGTACTACATAGCCATAAAGAAGAATAAAATCATACCCTTTACAATAACATGGATGAAACTAGAAGATATCAGGCTAAAATAAATCATACTGAGAAAGACAAATACCACACAAAAATCTCACTTATATGTGGAATCTAAAGAACAGAATAAATGAATAATCAAAACAGGAATAATAAAAAAAAAAAAAGCTCACAGACACAAACAGTAGTTTAGTGGTTGTTAGAAGAGCAGAGGGAAAAGAGTGTGGGGGAGGCGGAAGGGGGATCCAAGTATGTGGTGATATAAAGTAAAAACAAAAACCTGATTCTGGGTGGTGAGCTCATGATGCAACAGACAGATGATGTATTGTAGAATTGTATACCAGAAACCTATGTAAGTTTGCTGACCAATATGACCCCAATAAATTTAATAAAAAATAAAGTAAAAACTGCATGGCTATTACTCCTTTGCAAATTACTCACCCATACCTATAAATAGTTGCAGTACACAGAACTTATTTCTATAAAGCCCCTTTGCTTTTCTCTTAACTTGGGTAATGGTATCCATTTCTAAATATTCCAGGTATGGCAATGACTCTTAGATTTAAATTTCTAACTCAAAATCCCCTGAGTTCAAACATATTCATCTAATTGTCTATTTAATACCATTAATTGGATGGCTTCAGTGTCCCAAGTTTAACTTACTCAACTCTGACTTTTGGAGATTCTTGATAAAAATATCTACCTCCTCAAATCTTTCACCTTCAAAGCAAATAGTCTCACCATTTACTGAGTTGTCAAACACCCAGAAACCATCTGTTTTTTTCCTCACTGTCTTTTATATCCAATCCATTAGCTTGGCATCTACATTTTTACCTCTGAAATACATCTTAAATCCATTCATTTCTTTCCATTTCCACTGTCTCCACCCCATCTCTTCCATCACAACCTCTCATTTACTTTATTTACTGATTTTATTACATTTAGAACAAAATCTAAACCATTGAAGATGGCCTACAATGCTTTGCATAATCTCTCCTCATTGACTTTTTAACCCCAGCTCATATCACTCCTCATTACTATTTTTTCATTTCTCTCCAGACCTCCATTTGGAATTATCTCTTCCTTGCATGGTTGGTACTCTTTGGTAATTATATGGGCCTAGATTTTCTCTGAGGGGAGAGTTTTAGCTATTTCTTCAACATTTAAAGTTGTTATTAGCAATTCAGATATTTTTTAGTAAATTTTGTTAAGTTATATTTCTCTGGGAATGTTTATTAGTAAATCTTAAAACTTAGGTGAAATGGACAAAGTAACTAATATCCTCATAAAATCTTTTTTATCTGTTCAGTATCTATGTTCTGGCTTCACTTATTAAATATTCTTAACATTGTTTTTTGAATCTTCTCTCTTTTCTCTTGACAATTTCAGAAATGTTTTAACTTATAAATCTTTTTCAAAACCACCATTTGACATTATTAATTCTTTTTATTACTTATGTTTATTTTCAGTGTAACAGACGGTCCCACCCATATTCTCTTGGGCCTAATCATTGTGCCATGCAACCCTGAAACATGTAATTTCAATTATCATTTGGGGGATCACATTTGATGATTTGGGCCAAATTAGAAGAATGCCAACTAAAATGGCCCCTGGCAGTTAGTTATTCATTGGTTAGTTTAAGCAACAGTTTTTCCAGCTAATAATCACCAAGCCATTGAAAAGTCATGTTGGTGATTGGTTATTGCCCCTTTGACACTTATCGGTATCGCACATACACTTAAGGAGCTCCAGAGCCAGAATATATTGCTATTCTTGGTCACTCACTGAATCATTTCTCTAATATTCTTTTGCATGAAATACCATAGCTCCTGGGATAAAAACCTTTTAAAAGTCAAAAATGGTTGAGTCGTCTTGCATTTTCATTATGACATATAAATTATGAAGTTGTGTGTGTGTGTGTGTGTGTGTGTGTGCATGTGTGTGTGTGTGTGTGTGTGTCTGGGTTAAGAGTTAATGCATTCTTCTGAACTGCTACAAAGCCTATTGCTATTCATTTGCAATATGTTAGTAATATGTATAGGATGAGGACATTCTCATAAACTGAATTTCAGATATAGGTGCTATATTTTTTTAAAGATAGCAAAAGATAGACATGTAAATAATGTGATTTAGCTCTCTTTTCTACTCAATGAGCGTAATAAGTCTAGAATGAACATGAGATAAACATTATAAATCTGATTTTCCCTCAGTTAATTTTAGTTCTCACACACTTCTTGAGGCTAGATGGGTAGCCTTAGGTGATTGACCCCCTCCAGGATACACTATGAGGACCCCTCTACCTTGTTTGTCTCACAGAAAGCTGTATTTGGCACCTCAGAGAAAAGCAACATGTTTTAGTCAGTAGGGCCAGTGTCTGTGACCAGAATCAACTTTTACCTAATGTTAATGTCATTATAATCTCATTTACATTGCAGTTACTACAACTCCCATCACACATCAGAAACCCTAACAGTTCTGAAGGAACCAAATAAGAAAGAAAAAGCAGAAAATGGAGGATACTGGTCAGGGGGAGGAGAAAACAATGGGACTGTCACCATTCTTGCCTCCAGAAGTCATAAAAACCCCTGATCAGGACTTCCTCAGGGAGACTCGATCTCTGAGTTTTCCCTCATTTCCATTCCAACTATACATTTTCACTATAAGAAACTCCGTGTGCTGAATATCTGTCTTGCCCTTGAATTCTTTCTTGAGTGGAAATGAAAACCTGGTCACTGATGTTATGGATTGAGTCCTCTCTCGGGCTTCCCTGTGAGACTCTGGTGACAATATTACATGTTAAGAGATAAATAAAAATACGAATTTCCATTTCAACATGGTCCTTAAACATAAGGTAACTTCTACATTTGTTGCTCAAACAAAAGGTGAATTCTTTCATTGTTGGATGAAAATTATATAGAGAAATAATATGTAAATATTAGTAAAAATGCTGGTGCCAAATTAATTGTACTGAGTCATTCATTGAAGAAAATCTGTTGATCACTACATGTCAGACATTGCCCTTTTGCTACCAACTTTAAAGCAATAATTTTATTTGATAAAAAGCTAGATCAGCCAAAAGATTTACATGACAGAGCTAGAAGGAAATCAAGTTTGGGAAAATAATAATGGTATCACTAATGGGCACGTATTGTTTGCTGCTTGCAGTCTATATTTCTCAGCTATGGAGACAGAATACGGGAATAGGAGCCAGGTGATACAGGTTTTAGTCTCAGTTCTGCTGTTAACAGGCAGTGTAAGTTCATGTGATTCATTTCTTAACCTTAAGCCCCAATTTCCTTATCTACAAAATAAGGAACTTAAAAGTCTTTTTGCAGGTGTTCTAATATGTGATACTAAGTTTAGTTCTCCTGGTTTCAGGAGAGGCATGACC
The DNA here is from genome assembly GCA_004027555.1 of Craseonycteris thonglongyai. Lineage (NCBI taxonomy): Eukaryota > Metazoa > Chordata > Mammalia > Chiroptera > Craseonycteridae > Craseonycteris > Craseonycteris thonglongyai. The sequence goes on from PVKE010023340.1 coordinate 9,749, forward strand.
TACTATATGAGATAATGATTTATTGCTAGAAGCCACTTTACATTTGGTTTCTTAACCTTTCTGGTTCTCATTGTTATCATTTAAAAAATGGAGATAGATATAAATCTCAATGGCATCTACCTCACAGGAATATTATAAAGATAAAGTAGGATAATAGACTGAAATGTACTAGTCATAAGAAATATCATTATTACTATTAACATTACTCAAATGCATAACTGCATTTAGATTCTTCTGCTTCATCATTTTCTCCTTGACTTCTCTTTTATTAGCTAATATCACATTTATGTTATGGACTTATTACTTAGTATTTGGGCTTTAGGTCTTTGCTAGAAACCCTCAAAAGAAAAAGAAAAAATTGTATAATTTGCCTGTTATGCAAGAAATGATATATAAACCTTGATAAAGCTAGAAAGATCTTGTTGAATTAGTATGGATTTCCATTAACCATAATGCTCTCCATGTCCTCTTAACAATAATAATAATAATAATAATAATAATAATAATAAAGAGCTAACTAGTTAATTTGACTAGTTACTTTTTTATGAGTAATACTTCCTTAACTATTCAATTATCTCTGAAACCATTCTCTTTCTTTTATTTTTGGTAATATTTACATATCATTTTCATCATCTAAAGGTTATTGTAAAAACTGAATGAAATGGTATTTGTGATAGTACTTCGTAAACCATACAGCACTCTACAAATGCTTATAATCATCAATTATCAAGGCAGGTAGAAAATTTTAACTATATACTTAGTGTTTACAACAAATAATTACATTTAAATTCTTATGCACAAATCCAAATTAAGTATTACATTTCAAAATCAGAAGCTATCAGAAGCAAAGTGTTCATCTATGTAAAAGTTTGTACAATAAAGATATTTTGAACATTAATATTAAAGCATTGTGACTATATGTTGTTGATAAAGTATACAGACAAGAAAAAAATTGTGGACACAAATGAATAAGATTTTACCAGTAAAAACATAAAATTGGCACAGAGCCAAGATTTCAAAAATCCCAACTATTTATATTAGCTATGACAAAATTTCATTTTATTAAAGTAGATCATTTGGACAAGTATTGAAAGCCAACAAAGTCAACTGGTACTCTGGACTTAGTTTTCACCAACAAGCGACAATGAGGTGCTGAAATAATGAGGAATAGAAACTTTTGTGAAATTTATAACAGAGAAGGAAAGGAGCTTTGGGGACTGGTCAGACATGTGCTTTGGGCTTTGGGAAAAGAGATTTTTTTTTTTTTTTAATGCAGAGAAAATATATGTGTCAACCGATAGCCAGAAGCTCTGGAGGTAAATAGAGCTAAAAATAAGTGAGAAACTCTAAAAATAGAAGAGTGCCCACTTTAGCAGAACATAAATAGATGATAGGTTATAGATAGATGATAGAGATAGATGATAGATAGATGGATAGATAGATCATAGATATAGAAAGATAAAAATAGAATAAAACCTCAAAAAAATACAAATTTCAAAATAAGACCTAAGATGAAATAGTTGGAGGAAATCAAAGGTAATTGCATAGTTGGGTTCAGAGTTCTCTGATAGCCCATATTTTAAAACCTTAGATAGGAGTCATGGATTCCATATTCCTTCCTTCTATAGGCAGGAATGAGGGGTGGGGAAATCAGGAGCAGGTAAGAGATTATAGCTTCTTCTAAAGTAATGTAGGTGGCTTTGCAACATGACTAAAGGTCAATGAGACAGAAATTCTTTAGCATAACTTGGCGCAAAACTAAATGAACAGGTAAGGTATCTGACAAGCCTAGCTGACAGAAAAAATAACACATACAGTGTGATGTCTGATTTTTTTTAATACATAGGCACCAACTAAGACAAATAGAAAAAAGAAAAATGAGAAAATAAGACTGTATTTCGAGTAGGTGAACACTTAGATGTCTGCGCTCCTTTTTTCCGTAGATAGTACCTGAAACATTCCCCTATAGAAGCCCATAATGTCCATGCCTTAAATCTCATCAAACACCACAAAGATTTCCTGTCACAGGAGGAGTAAAAACAATGAGGAAAGGACTAAAGGGGAAATAGGAAGGGTATAAAGACATGATAGGGCATCTTTATGGAATTCTTTTCCAGCATACAAGAAAAGTCCACATAGACACAGAATAAGTCTATCTCTGTAGGTAAGATCTTACATCATACATAGATTGTGTAGGTAAGGTAGCCATACCTAAGGCACAACCTTCTCCATCTCATTTCCTGACTATGTAAAATTCAAACTCATTGCTGGGAACGTGGAGTAAAGAAATTAAACCTTTCTAGAGGTTCATTCTATGTGTTTTTTTCCACAGTTAGGGAAGAGATGCATTCCATCCCCAACCCCTCCCAGCCAATGGCAGGCATCCGAAACAACTTCAGGATGGATGGTGAAACATAAAGTGAGTCACTTGTGAAGAACATAGGGACAACAAAAATTTCCAGAACTACATTTTCACCATCCATATAGGGGAACTACCATATGCCCAATGGTCTTGGGTTATGTTAGGGAAGACTAGTATCTGGGTTTTGTATCTAAGTTGTTGTATGTGACTGACACTGAGATAAATTACCACACTAGAACTGAGAAACGGATTCCTACACTATTACAGTTTTGGTAGAATATGATTGCAAGATGGGCAGAAATTAGCCATGGTAGACCTAAGAAAACCATCAGAGAGACAAAGGGAAAAAGAGACTGTTCTGTTCAGAGAGTAAAATCACATCATTTTGGAGAACATGCTGTTTAGTTCAGAAGTGAATTTACTACACAGAGAACTGAATGCATTCAACGTAAGTAAAAGTATTAAGTCACAAATGCATAAGAAATGGTATCATATCATTAGATGATTCATCCATATGTCCTAGCATTCGACTTTCTGGAGCTTCCACCTGAAAACACTTGCAGTTCTTTGCTTGAGGGCTTTCTCTGAACAACTGAACCGTCAGGTTGCAAAGCCACACAAAGTAGCGTATATTTGCATGTATAAGATGGTACTTTTAGCTAAAATTGTTAGACCAAAAATCGGGTATTGTCTTATACACAGGAGTAACACACATATTGATTTCTTAATGTTGGTTTAAAAAAGTAGGGGTTGTCTTACACATGGGGACATCTTAAACACAGAAAAATAAGGTACTTTGGAGTTATCACCTCTACACTTTCACTCTCTAGCAGCCCTTTACAAAGACTGACAAAATTGATAAACATCCCAGCTGCCTTAGCTCTCAGGCAAAACAATTCTGAAGCATGTTCTACACTGTCTCCTAGAATTCCCAAGTAGTATTGACCCTTTATTGCCCATAGTAGTAACCTACTATGTAATACAACCTTAATGCGCTTTTTTCTCTTCCCCAATTCACTTCCCCATGCCCCTTCCAATATTCTCTGAAATCACCTCTCTGATGAGCATTCTAATAATAAGAAAGCTTATTGGATGGTGGAAGGAAAAGTCCATTATAGCGGCCTTCTGAAAATAACACAAAATAACAGAGTATTTATTAGATTTTGGGATTGGTTAAGCAGGTCAAAAATCACACACTCATGAGTATGCCTTGGCCTATTGAAATCAGACTCTAAGGTAGAGGCTACCAATGAGAACTGATGCTCAAAGTAAGTAAAGAGTAGGTGATTTACAGATCCCTTTTTCACAACTTTATCTGTCTTTGTCAAGGCCATATTATTCAGGGAACTTTAATGTGATCAGAAAATTATACAGGTTATATTGACACTTAGAAAATAAGAAGAATGGAGAAAGAAAATTCACCCTGGTTTTAAAAGTGATACAGGACATTTCAAATTCTACAGTGTTGAGCTTGAAATCAAATTTAGAAATTTTTTAAATAGATGCTTTATAATCAAATTTTAAAAGAAATGGCAATAATTAATAAACAGTATTACAAATTAAATTAATTATTTTTCTCAGTAGATTCACTGACACATTATAAGGAAATTATTCTGTATCCTGATTATAAGGCAACTTATTTGCTCATGATCTTCTACTAGATAAGACAGATACATTGAATGAGTCTGCTTGAAAGTGATTGGAAATTTGATATGTATTATCTCTACCAACCTTGGCAATATTAACATTTTCGACAGAATAATATTTGGGGTGGGGGGAGGTTTTCCTGTGCATTGAAAGTTGTTTATCAATATTCCTGGTCTCTTTCTAGTACATATCAGTAACTCTCCCCACTCCAGTCATGACAATCAAAACTGTTCAGACATTACAAAATGTCTCCTGGTTTGAGAAATCTACTCCACCCTCACCATTTAAGAAGCATTTTTTAGAGGGAGGTCTTTTGAGGCAAGCCTAATATCTTTCCTAGTGAACATATTTTCACTAAATGTATATAAAATGTGCCAATGATTTTGTATGAGGATATTATGTGAGAGACTAAAATATAAATTTATCTCAAGTAACTGATATGCAAATTCAATACAATAAGTTTCTCATGGATAAATATAAAGTTCTACATTTAAGTTAAAAAAGAAGAAAAGCAAGGATGGCTCAATGGGTTAAGCGCTCACTTTGCAGCCCCCGGGGACCGAGGATCAAATCCCGGCCCCGGCGTGTGAACCCGTATGCTGAACTGGGGAGTGCCCCCAGCTTGTTTCACACCGGGGTGTGACCCAGGCCCAGTTCCTGCCCTGTGCAGCCCCACATCCACCTGTGGAATGAAACTATATGGAAAAACCAATGATGTGCAACTATAGAGACTGTCGTGGGCCCTCCCCCTTCTCTCTGTCTCTGTATCTTTTCTCTCTGTGTCAAAAACAATAAAAATAAATCTTTAAAAATATATAGGGGAAGCGGGGATGGCTCAGTGGGTTAAGCGCTCACTTTGCAGCGCCGGGGACCAGGGATCGAATCCCGGCCCCGACCCGTGTGGAACCATATGCTGAACTGGAAGCTCCCCAAGTTCAGTTCTCTCTCTGTCTCTGTCTCTGTATCTCTCTCTGTCTCTGTCTCTGTATCTCTCTCTGTCTCTGTCAAAAAATAAATAAATAAATAAATAAAAATATTAAAAAAAAATATATATATATATAAATATTATAGGTACATGTTAAAGGAGACCTGTCTTCAAAAAATGTGATGATTTTAGATGATCACAAGTTCAATATAATCCAAATGAGTATTAAAAGCTCTCTGTTTCTTTTTTAAATGAAACCTTGTGTGATTATTAGAGAGAATGAAGTTTAAGTCAAGGATGACGATAAAATCCTTTGTAATTTGGTTTTATAAGTGCTGTGGTCATTTCTGTATGACATTTGAGAACAGCAGAAGTTCAGATGAAGGGTACTAAGATTATGAGAAGTTTAGCATCTATATAATTTGAATAATGATCAAGGGAAACCAGAATGTTAAGAATAAAGAAGAAAAAATAAACAGGCAAGAGTGGAGGGAGGGGTAGTATTAGAAACGCTGTTATTGGAAAGGTCTTTTTATTTCACACAAAGAAAATTATAAACAATGAGTGGAAGTTATAAGAATTTAGAAATAGGAAGTCACAACTATTTTACAACAAAACAGACTGCCTTACAAAGGAACAACCACTCCTTTAGCCATGGCTTGACAATGCTTTGTTTGGGACATTGTAAAAGTGTCATCTGTTAGGAGAACTATTAACACAAATCTTGAAAGTATTCTTAATTTTAAACATATAATTTTTTTTTATAATTCTACTCTCTTAGTAGCTGCCCAGAACACTTTCATGTTGCACTGTTAAAGAGGTAAACTTTATTTTAATTTTTATCTTTTAATAAAGCACTAAACTAGGGAAGCCGGGATGGCTCAGTGGGTTGAACACTCACTTTGCAGCGCTCGGGACTGGGGATCGAGTCCCGGCCCCGGCCCGTGCAGACCCATGTGCTGAGCTGGGGAGTTCCCCCCGTTCAGTTCTCTCTCTGTCTCTGTCTCTGTATCTTTCTCTCTCTCTCTCTCTCTCTCTCTCTGTCAAAATAAATAAATAAATAAATAAATAAATAAATAAAGCACTAAACTCTAAGTATGCAAAGTATTAAGTACGTTATATTTTGTAATTCTCATTCTCTTATAAGTTGTCTCATTATGTTTTACATCTGAATAAATCTAGTATGATTGCGTGATTGCCAAGGTCCCATAGCTAATAATTTTCAAATGTAGGATTTAGACCCACAACATCTTACTCTAAATTCTATGCTTGTGACAGATCATTATTGAGTTGTTTTATTTAACTGTAAAAGCACACGGTTCTAAACAGTAAAAATCTGAAATATCACAGACCAGAAGCATTCAACAAGACTTATTTTATTTATTGCTATTTTTACTGAAGGATCAATACTGCAACTCTATATTCTATTATTTTCAAGGAAGTTATTTTGAGCGCTTAAGGAAGATTGTCCTGTGCCATCTTATAAACCATCACCATTTCTTTCATAGAGATGGGATTCTGGTGAGAGGCATAGGATGCTACTCTCAAAATACCCATGTTCCTCACTCAGAATTCCTGTCTTATTTGGAGGAACAGCATTCAATGACAAGAGTACTTACAACAAAAGCACAAGATGTACTTAACATAGCTGGTCCAGAACGTTCAGTCTTCTTCTTCTTTTTTTTATTATTATTAAATTTACTGGGGTGAAGTTGGTTAGTAAAAATTACATAGGTCCCAGGTATACAATTCTACAGCACTTAGTCTGTGTTACATTATATGTCCACCACCCAGAGTCAGCTTTCTTTCACCATATATTTGGCTCCCCCTCCCTCCTTTCCAACCCCACTCTCCCCTGATCACATATAACCACTAAACTACTGTATAGACTACATCCATGAGGCTTTGTTTCTTTGTTGCTTTCAGTTTTACATTCCCCACATGAGTGCAATCATGTGGTTCTTAGCTTTTTCTGCCTGGCTTACTTTGCTTAGCATGATGGTCTCAAGTTCCATCCATGTCGTTGATAAAAGAATTATAAAGAAGTGGTCAAAGTGCTTTCTTTGTATAACCCTTAAGGAAAGCTATTTTCTCTTTTCACTTAATTTGATTTTGAAATTAAATAGGTATTTTTTTTTGTAATTCATCTTCCACTTTTAAATATTGATGACATCCAAAAGATGGATGCTTTTGGTGGCTAGGATTTTGCTGCATATTGGATATGAACAACATATCTTCAAAGAACTGAATCAATTGTCCTAATCATTGGAGAAGTTTGTATCAAAATAAATACCAAATTGTATGAAAAGATTTACATATACTAGTGCACTAGATATTTGAAAATGAAACTTGTAAAAAAATAAAGCAAAAGTAGCTTATATAAAAGTCATATAGCTAGATAGAGAAAAAAAACACTGTTTCTATGCACATTGTAATGGTATATAACATCTGATTCTTTCTTAATATTCACGAAACCTTTCATTATCAGGGTTATTTTTATGACAAAGTTTTCTTTATATCCAATGTCTATTTCACTGGCTCTTAACCTTTTTGGGAATTTTGAATTATATGACCACTCAGGAAATTATTTTGTCCTCTGTTTTTTGTTTGTTTGTTTGTTTGTTTTTACTTATTGATACTTGTGTTCTAGGTAACAATTGATAGTCTAGAAGTAACTATTACTGTGTTTACAGCAAATTTTCATTGGTGAAAGGGAGAGAAAATAAAACAAATACCTGAGAGGCTATAATATTGAGATTAAAAAAAAAACTAAACAAAATATAATGAGCAATACAGGCTTTGCTCATGCTTGGTTCTCAATGAATGTTGAACTAAAATAATTTCTAAAGAAAAATGCTCAACTGTTGAAGACTGATAGAACAGAAGAGAAACTGTGTTGGACAAATCGATTGGCCAGAAAAGCTGGCCAAGGAGCATGAGTAAAGAGCCTAAAATAAAGAAATCAAAAGGGAGTCATGAAAAATATTATGTTCCGAAAATCCTTATGTGAAAAAAGCTGGAAAACTAATGCACATGATTATTCAGGGTTTGTTTGTTTGTTTGTTTATTATTTGATTTGTTTAGAGGGTAGGTTTTGAAGTATAAAAAGAAGCTCCTTAGAACAACTTTCATTTTTTGACTTTTTAATCTACAAAATGTTTGTCATATATATCTGTCTGCAAGCACACACATATACATATATGCATGAAAATAGATTTTTCTTTTACAGAACAAGCAAAACACACACACACAAACCCCCCAAAAAAGCAAACAAAAAATACTTGCCCTTGCATATCTCTGAACTGCTAGCATCTGGAGTGTACACAGTGTATGTTTCACCATGTGCTTCTCTTACAAGGCTCCACTGGTCTAAATGAACTAGCCAATCAGAGTTTGTCTCCTCCTGTCTTTGGTTATTGATTTCAGCCTGGACCTATTGATCCCAGACCTTCTAGGTGGCTCACAAACAGCTCAGGTTAAATTAACTTGAGGACAGTGTTTGAAAATGCAGAATTACTCTCATTTTTTCATGCCTATTATTAAGCGATATTTCTAGAAGATCAGTCTCTTAATTACACTGTGTCTCCCTACTGGTGACGCTCAGTAACAAGAAGAGTATTGAGCACAGGTTGAAAAAAGAAAAAAAAAGAAAAAAAAAACCAAACACCTTTTTCTTTTATAGCATACTGCCTTTGCAAAAATTATATCTTCAAAGTATTGAATACAGTCTGGTCCTTATCAGTATATTTAAGTTTGGTTCTAAAATCTCCATCAAAGGTTCATGCTCATGAGTTCACATTTGATAGTCAGAATTGATCATAGCTATTATATATGTTAACATTGTATATTTATTGTGAATGGGAATTGTGTTAAGCATGTTAAATATTATATCATACGAGATTGGTTCTGTTGCCTTTCCCTAGTCTAGAAGTGAGGAAACCACGGTTTAGTTATGTTCTATTTGCCTATAGTCTTCTAACAATAAGTGGCAGAGTTATGTTAAATGTAGTTCTGTCTTAATACGGAAGTAATGGTATTTACTTTGATGCTATTCTTTTTTTATGTAAAATATTTGTTTGAATATCTTAATGCACTGACATATTTTTTATGTTTTCTTATTGTGTCACTATTTCTGGTAAGTGGAAATGGGCAGAAATCACTCTTAATACTTTTCAGATGCAAAACAAACAAACAAACAAACAACCAGAAGCACAGAAAAATCAAGTGGCTTTTCCAAAGTACATGAGAGAGGAACAGAGTTAAATGTATATATATCTCTTCATTGTGAATGTGTTTTAAGTTTAAGGTTATATTAAAGATGCTGCAAATTCTTTGCAAATTCACCTGTTATAAAGTGGAGTTTAATCATCCTCCCCTGGTCTTAGTGACTTGACCAATATGCTAAAGTGGAATTAGTGTTTTTCTTATATTGCTGTGGCTTTATAAAAAGATTTGCAGCTTATGCCCAGCCTTGGTTCAGTTACCCTGGGAGAAACCAGCTGCTCTGTAGGAAGCTATTCTGAGATCTCCATTGTATGATCTAGCTGTAAAGACAGGCAACAAGAATAAGATAACCATGTAGCCAGATCTACCCATTCTCACCAGCTTATCGCATATAGCTGACAAGTGAATTAGACTGTTGTGTTGCACCTACTAGCCCTAGCTGCTGCCATGTGTAGAAGACCTAGGGTACTTAACCAACAGCAGGAGCAAGGTCCCAGATATTTACTTCCAGAGAGCAACCCCAGATATATCCAGCCTTTGGGCCCTTCTGCGTAGGCCCTAGTTAGTACCAGGGAGAACACAGTTGCTCCAAAGCATACTAGAACATAATACCATAGTGTTGTCCCTCAAGTTTAGCTTATCTGCTCCATAGTTGAGTTGTTTTATCATGGACTGTAAAGTTTTAGTTCTTGAACTATAGAGTAGCCACAAATTTCCAGGAAGGCATTAATTAACCTGAGACTCTCAGTGTCATGTCCCCAAGCAGCTTTGAATTCCAATTATAGACTTTCCCTTCCCTGTGAAGTTATATAAAGGGCACTGATTTCTAGGGAATGTTAGCTTCTCATCAGAATCTTCTTTTAAGATTCAGGCTTGTTTGAATATGGAGACCTTAAATAATTCTAGGAATCAAGTGACATAATACATATGTGTATTTTGAGAAGAGACATCTTAATGCATGAACATGAATAAAGTTCTGATGATGGAAGAGGTATATTTCACATTGTCATATCTACCAGGAAGTTTTAGTACTTTAAGTATTAATAGTGTGGTTTAGGGTTCATTTTTTCTACATAATCCTGACCCTGTTCCCTTTAATCATATTGCTACATTTCAGGAGTTACTTAGGCTATTCAGACATTGTCGTGGAGTGGGGGCACATCGATCTCAGAGAGTCTAGGAGTAGCCCTCTCCTTAGCAAAAAGTGTGAGCAGAAATTCTAGGCAGGCTTGATTTCATACTTCTAAGACTCTGTCACCTACCCATAGATGTGTGAGATCTCTTACAGGGTAATATCCAGTCACAGGAGCTAGAGAATATATTTATTTCTAATCCTTTAAATTGCTAACCTTTTTAATGTCTAGGGCCTATATTTTTTTCTCAGATTGGAGAAAGGGCTAAAGAATAGTTCCACATTATACAAAAGGAAAGAAAAAAGATGTAATATCTTTACACCTTTGTTATCTCTTTATGCTGATTCTAGTCCCACTCAAATATAAGCTGGAATAAAATAGCAAGTTATGAAAGGCACTAGTGTCACTAGAAGGAGAAAAACAGACAATGCAGAATTTTAAAGGACATTCCTTTGGAGACTCTGACCTAGATGGAGTCAAATTCTAGCTTCTCTCTCTCTCTCTTTCTCTTTCTCTCTTTTCCCTGAGGATTTTGGGTACAGCTTTTGGTATATATCTCTCAGCTGATTATTATCCTAGCAAAATACCTGCTAGTCATTTATGAAAAATGTACCTGGTTTTAGATTCAAGGAGAGCAATGCTGATAGTGTTTTTGAAATACTGAATCTATATTAAGTCCTAAAAAGTTGATGAGTACTAGGGACAAATATGCCTAAAATATTATAGATTAACCAACTTCTTAAAGTTTCATGATAGATACCACATGCATGTACTGTAGCAATCATTCTTAAGTATTCACAGATGCACCAAGCATTGGGAATGGAAAACACATAGCCAAGTAGAGTGAAAGAAAGACGATTTCTTGTTAAGTAGAAGCTTCATATTAAGATCATTTCAACCAAATGTTTAAATTAATTGGCCAGTCACAAAACACCAGAGATAAATGAACATTATCTTTTCTCCAGACCAAAAGTCAGGAATAAAATTTAAGAACACTTTATAAATGTTCAAACTATTATTTTACATATAGTGTATTTGTTTATCTCAAAGGATACCCTGATCATACTCTGGTCCAAAATATAAGTCACTCACCAATGTTAACTTTTCTCAAATTCAGATTTAAATGTACATTCAACAGCTAAAAACAAAAAATTATATATATATAATATAGCCACAATTACTAATGTAGACAGATACTAGTAATATAAGGGTTTTTTTTTTGATGGGTGATAAAAATATTAATAAGTAGAATAATTGGTCATTGGGATCTGATCTGAACATATTTTTTAAAAATTAGACTTGCCCTCCCCCTTCTGTCTCTCTCTCTCTGTCTCTGTCTCTCTCTGTCAAAAACAATAAAATAAATCTTAAAATAATTAATTAAAAAAAAAAACTTGAACAGAAAAAATTAGAATTGATCTGACTCTCACACATTATACAAAAGTTAAGCCAAAATAATTCATAGACCTAAATGTAAAACATAAAACTAAACAATTATCATATAAAACAGGAGGAAATCTTTGTAAGCTAGGAGTTTAAGGCAAATTAAAACCACAATGAGCTATCACTACATATCTGTCAAAATTGCTAACATAAAAACTGACGATACCAAACGCTGGTGAGGATGCAGAGGAACTGGTGGGAACGTAAAACAGCACAGCTAATCTGGAAAAGGTCAGTATTTCCTCTGCAACTAAACAAGCACCTACTATGTAACAATAAAGTTTCACTCTTTGGCATTTATTCCAGAGAAATAAAAACTTAAATTCACACAAAAACCTGTACATACATTTTGTGCAAGTTTTATACACAATAGTCAATAACTAGAAACAAACCAGATAGCCTTTTTTAGGTGCATTTTTAACAAATTATGGCACATTCATACCACGAAGTAATTGACAACAAAAGGAACATAATATCAGTATGCCAACAACCTGGAAGAATCATCAGAAAATTATATTGAGTGAAAAGGATCCCCCAAAATTATGTTCATGCATAATTCAATTTATATAATTTCCTTGAAATGGCAAAAATATAAAAATAAACAATAGATTTAAAATATGGGAGAGAAAGGAGAAGTGGGTATAGCTATATAAGGGTAACATGAGGGATTATCACTATCAATATCCTTGTTGTGATAGTGTACTATGGGAGTTAATTGAGTAAAGGGTACCAAGTATCTCATTGTACGATATCTGATAGTTATATATGAATCTATAATAATCTCAAAAAAAATATTAAAAACCCTCTGGATACAGTATGGAACATGGTTCTAGAAAAGCAAGCCTTTGATAAGATAAGGTGATGAATTAATGGAAGGAAAGAATGAACGTGGTTTAAGCTAAATCAGTGGCAATGTTATTTATGAGGATGGTACCAATTTGAAACACGAGTATGGAGGTGGTAGAATGGATCATACTTCCTGGATATTTGAATGTGGGAGTAAAGGAAAGGGTGTGAGAAGTCCAGGTTTGGAGTTTGGATACTTGGGTAGAGAGTGCTAATGGTAATCACTGCAATAACATATAGGAGTAGAAGCAGGTTCAGAGGAAGGGGATGAAGAGAAGAAGCCAGGCAAATAAAAGAAAGGTACTTTTAAAGAGAATATGAAGAACATAATGCTATCATCTCTATTTCTTTACACCTTTCTTATAGAGATAATAGGAAGGAGGATGATTCATTACAGTTATCACAAACTATTTGTAACTGCTGCTAATATTCACTCAGATTTGTTTGTTTTCATTACAAGCTGAATTACCTAAACAGCAGATGTTTACAATGGGTGTGAAACTCTGTGTCTTGTTGTTTCAAAGATCTAATTTTATTTGACATGCACTAATGAGAGCTGTGAAATATATTGTACAGGACAGAATATGTTTTAATGTTGGATAATCATCCTTATTTTACTTATTTTGTTAATACACATTTTATATATTATGCTTTTTTTAGGAACACAGTATTAGTTTAGGAGGTTGATTATATATATATTTCCTGACATATCCTGGACAAGCACATCCTAGTCCATCCCTAAGCCCCCTCCCAAAATTCATCTTATATGCACATCTCCATTGCTGTAGGATAAAAGGAATTCCATCTTGCATCATCAGATCTGGAGTAAGTGCCCTCAAACCTGTGTAACAGAATATCTAGTACTTAAGTATTCTAGTTCATTTCATTAGTGTGCAGTGAAAGAAGGAATGAGCATCTGGAAATTACAGCTCTCTCTGAAAGGCATAATTTTCCATTAATTTCAGATAAGAGCCTACTGGCTCTCAACTAAAATACACCACTGAGTTCTTTCAACCTAAAGAAAAATAAGGGTAAGATCTTAAATTTGGGAAATTGATAAAGATTATTTGAATAACTACACATTCTTGGACCAAATTCATACATATTCTGACCTAATTTTCTTTTAAACTGTGAAATCATGTCATTTGTAATAGAGAGAGCTAAATACGGCTGCCTTTATTTCATATTGTATCTTCTCCCTCTGCTGGCCAAGTGCTACATCAACACTGAAATAAATACACCAAAAAAGATGTTCTCTGCATTGTATAATTAGGCTCTAAAACTGGAAGTGTATTATATATTGAAAGGCAGTGTCATAGAATATCTTGTATTTTTTCTCACCTTCAGGGACTTCAAGCTTTCTGTACACTCTCCTCCAAAACAAAACAAAACAAAACAAAAACATTCTGCCCTCAGGAAAGATTTATATTAATATTAGTAATGTCTACCTTGCTGTTTTGAGCCAATAAACTCCCTGGAAGAACTGATTCAATTTCACAGACATTTATGGGGTCTGCCTGTGTCAGTCAGGTGCCCTACTCATTGCTGTGCACATAAAAGTAAGAAAAGCACTGCCTTTCTCTACTCCTCAGTAACTCACAATTAGCACTATAGGTATATTCAAAACAGTTAAAATTCAACATAAATGTTGCAAGAAGGCATTGTATAGAGCGTCATGGAACTACAGATGAAGAATTTGTAGCTTGAGGAATCAAGGAAAACTACAGGAAAAACAAACAAAAAACATGCGATTGTGATCTGAAGCTTAAGGATTTTGTCATATATACTCCATCAGGGAGAACTTTTTGTTTTTGTTTGTTGGTTTGTTTTTGGTTTTTGTATCATGATACAGCATGGGCAAAGGTATGGAGGCACGAAGTTTCGTTTTGAGGTGATGATGACTAGGTGTGTGGCATAGAGTTGGAGTTTGTGAGTCAGATGACTGAAGCATAGGCCACAAAGTTACATTTGGATCAGAAATTTAAGAGCCTTGACAGTCAAAGGAGGTGAGGCACTGCCTTATATTAATAGCAAATAAGAAACTATAATAATTTTAAGCAATCACTTAACATGATTATCTTAGTAGATTTGCATTTGTGGCTTGACTTTGATCATTGCAAGTATTTACAGTGTAGGTAAGAAGGAGATGAGAGTTTGCAGACAGAAACTTGAGGTGCTGCTAATCATGGTATGGTAGGTAGGAAGCTGGGACCAGTAGCATTTAAGGCAGAGATTCAGTTCTTGGCTGCTTTTCATCATTTATTGACATTCACCTTTTGAGGACTTAAGGAAAGAAATTCATGTCAATTTGACAGCAGAAGGAAAGCATAGTAGCTCACAGTCATTCCACAAATGCCTAATGTGTGTGTGTGTGTGTGTGTGTGTGTGTGTGTGTGTATGTA
>PVKE010023341.1:0-24731 GCA_004027555.1 Craseonycteris thonglongyai
ATATGGTCCTAAAGAAAACGTACCCCTTTACTTGTCACTCACTGCCTCCCCTGCTGAGAGGCTAAGATGATTAGCAATACATGTGTCCAACAGCTGCCTCTCCTAGGAGTTCAGCAGAGCTTGGTAAATAATATCAGAACTGAGTCATTTATGGTTGAATGACACAGGATGAAAAAGAAATGCCTTTCAGGCAGTTCCTGTTGCCTAATCTGGACTATGAAATAGACGCTTTAACTAAGTGCCCCACCTGTGACCCAAATGGACCTTTTCCTGCAAGGATGTCGATCTGATTTCCGGATCAAAAAAGGAATCCAAAAATACTGTAAGTGATCTGTCTGGGCCTGAAGACAGGCCTCTTCTCTCTTCTCAGAGGCCTTGTCACTGCAAATCCACCCAGCTTATTCCTTGACTAGCCCAGGGGGTTCTGTTTTGTTTTGAAGAATTCCAGTTAAAGTTGCTCTTTCGTCCCTGTGAAAGCCCAGAATCACCCCATCCTACAGGTGGCTGGAGTTTACTGCACTGGGCAGCAGAAACAAGATAACTGAAAACAGAGGATTCATATTAAGAACTTGGAAAACTAGGACTGGTATTTTTATAGGTGTTTTATTTTATTTTTTTACTTGTTGTTGTTGTTGTTGTTGGTTGTTTTTATTAACATAACGGTAAGTATCATTTCTATTGTGACTTACAAGCCCAGAATACTGATGCCTCAAATAATTTACATTATGCCTCTTAAGGTGAAATTGGTATATAACATCCTCTTTCTTCAGGATGTAGGAAAAATGTGGTTGAGACGACAGCTTTCAGATAACTGAATTAAACTTTAAAAAGCCATACAGAAAAGGAGACCTTTTCCAAGGAAGTGACAACAGATTGATAAACTGAATGACTCACACACTGCTTTCAAATTGCAAAACTGATTATGAATCACTGAAGAAAAACTTTAAGTCTCATGAAAACTGAGTTCTCTTTTAGGAATCAACAAATGTAGCTTCTGACGGTCATTAGCATATCCTTTTTCACCAACCTGAAATAACCTTTTGGTGATACTAAAATAGGTCAACTTCTATAAAACACTACTTAGAAATATGTGTTTAAAAGCCTGATTTGAATGGAAAGAGAGCTGATTCTGGGTGGTAAGCACATAATGCAATGCCTGGACAATGTACTGTAGAATTGTACACCTGGAAACAATGTAATTGTTATCAATCAATATCACCCCCAATAAATTAAACAATAAATAAATAAATAAGTAAATAAAAGCCTGATTTGGCTCTACATTTCTTTTGAATGAATCATTAGTCTGGGTGATAGAAATAATTATGTTTAGAAAAATGTATTAGAAACCAACATTGGATAAAAATATAGAAATTTCAAGTAGAAATCTGTTATTTCTGAATCCTGGAAATAAGACTCTGGTTGAATACCAACCTAACAAAGAAGGAAGTGACCGTGACAGCACAACAACCAATGAAGAGGGGGAAAGGTTCAAAATGGAGACCTACAAGGCAGTTCATTCTACAAAACCCACTAACAATAGGCGGGATTCTCTAGAGGTCAGAATCTACATTACACTGTTTTAGTCTATATTCTGCTATTTCAGAACCAGAAACTAATAGAACCCAAGAACATTTGCAAGAAATGATGAATAACATCCACTCTGAGATTTTTTAATCATGAACTTCATAACAAGCTTAGGCTTAGGTACAGATTCAGGAACAAGAGGAGAAGGACAGCACAATTCCTGAACTGACTGAAAAGCTAGGAGACAGTGAAGGTAGATGCACAATAATATTTGAGTGTTGGGATTTTTTTTTCATGTTTACAATAAGGACAATTTTACTACAGAAAAATGAAATACAAACAAGCAATAAAAATTTATCTAGACCATGTAACATTATGCGTTTTACAATTTCACCTGAAAATCTCCCAAGATTGCTTGCTGGATTTCCGTGTGATCGCCTCATTGAACATCAAACCCCAAAATGGTAGGCGAGAAGGGATTCTGAATCACGTCACTATGATTTTAAATTCCCTTCACTTCAGGGTAGAGATTAATTTTTCCCCCATAGGCCTAGAGTAGAGTCTGTTTTAGGGATACTTTCTCACGGGGCAGCTTCCACAGAGTGGAAAAACAGAGAACTTACAACCTGAAGACCTGGGTTTCGATCCTTATTCTACCACTTCCTAGCATGAAGTTCAACCTCTGAGCCTCAGTTTCCTCATCTCTAACATGGGGGTGATCAAAGAACTGCAAAAATTTGTCGTGGTCCCTAAATAAGGTAAGATATGTAAAAGCACGATGTGGGAGCCCCATGGATGCTTAGCCAGTGTGACTCTTAATGCTAATGAGAATCGTTCTTTTATGTTTGTAGTACCTCATGGTTAAAAGTATTTTAAAATTTGTAATTACTCAGAAAAATAATACTTTCAGTGTCATTGCCAAGGATACTGGTTTAGAAGACTGTACTTGTGAAGACTACATCACACATCAACAAATGATTCAACGCCTGCAGATCCTTCCAATCAATCACCTTAGTAACTATTCTATGTAAATAAATAAACGTATTCTATGTAAAGAGCAGGAATTATTTCTCTCTAGTCCTGAAAACAACCTTCCAACCATAGTAAACACTCAAAAAAAACTTGTTGAGATGCGTGTTTACAACAAGAGACATTATGAAGGGAGTCCAGTGTTTTTCTGTGCTCTTCACTGCAGCTCACTCCCCTGTGGAAAATGTCGCTTATCCTGACCACAGGATGAGCCACCAGCCTCCCCTGATTTATAGCCTTTTCCTGTGAGCTGCTTCTCTCATAGCTAGGAGCAGGATGCTACATTTGTATTTGTTTTACTTCTCCCCCTCCCCAGTCATTTAAATCAACCCAGATTAAGAAACCAAAATTCCCACTGTACTTTTCGATCTTTGGTTGAAGTTCAGTGTGTGAAACACACTCACTACTATGGGCCCTTTGCCCTCCTCACCTCCAGTGATGATGTGGAGCTCACAAGTCACAGCGAGAAATACAGAACCTGCTCCTGTTTGGGGAGTGGATGTGTCTCCCTATGAGTCTTTAGTGGCTCTCATGAGAGTGTGGTGTCCAAACTTTTGGACTGGTTTCCAGAAAAAAAAAAAAAAAAAAGTCATCATTAAATCTCTTGCCAAGATTTAAAAAGTGGAGTGACTGAAGTGACTTCATGTTTGAAGAAAAGAGGCGGTTTCATTGGGTGGAGTTAATGAGGGCAGAGGTGAGTCATGGAGTCTTGAGCTGTGAATATAATTACAGCTCATTTAGACATAAGCACGTATGTACATGACCTTTATTCTCCACCAAAGCTGCACAAACGTTCACTTCCATGCTGACACAGACAACCAGGGGGGGAATAAATGCAAACAGCAGGAGCCAGACACCGCATCACGTTCGCAGAGATTAGACGGCTCTGAGCGGACAAGCAGCACCCCACTTCCATGAACCGCATACCTAGCGAGTTCCAGGCACCCAACCGACAGGAGGCCAGTCACCGTGACTGGTGCTTGGAGGTGCTAATAACTGGCCACACTGAGATCACGCCTATGAACGTCCCTTTTTGGTGTCACCATCTTCCGGCTTCCCGCCGATTCAAACCTTTAGAGAAATCTCTGCCTCCCCCTTCCCTTCAATAATCCCTGATAATCTGGATTGCTTTTCATAGTCCCCAGATCATGTTAATTTTTTTCTTTAAAACTCACCCTTGCCTATCGCTCTTGTTATATTATTAATATATTCCTATTGACCTCTCTCCTCACCTGGATGTGCTAGTTCAATAGCTCCCTCGTTTCTCTTTTCAGTTTACCCTCCACATCACTGCCAGACTGGTGCCCCTAAAATGCTGTCTGCAATGTCAGCTCAGCTTAGAGGTCTTTAGCCCCCTCCGCTGCCTGCAGACTCCTCGATCTGACTTCCAAATATAAAATCTGGCCCAAATCTACTCTGCCAAGCTTTTCTCCTGGAACTCCCTCTCTCCAGTACAACTGATGGCTACCCACCCCGTAACACACCCATCGGGCTGCAGTCTGGCTCTTGACCAGTTACTGCCTCCTGTCTCCTCTGTGTCCGTGAAATCCCACCTGGCAGGTGTGCTGCCTCCGAGAAGCCTTACCCCACCGTCACTCGATGTTGCCCCTCAACATGAATGCACTGCTGGCCTTCTCAGAAGCCCGCTCCTCCACTAAGCGTTCCTGACCACCCCCAACCTTCCTCCTCCACAGCACCTTCACGACTGCTCGTGACACACATCACACACTGCCGGGTTCTACAGTTATTTCCCTGTTACATTATAAGCTCGTTGGCAATAGGCATGATGTTTTACTCATGTTTTTATGCAACCTTGGCACCCGAAGCAATATATTATCAAAAACTGTGTACTGAATGAATAAACAAAGCAGGTAAGGGCCCTGTCAGAGCAACAGACATCTTGACCCTAACATGTCCTCTGGAGCCCTCACCTTGGTCAACATCATACCTGTGATTCTGTGTCTTTAAGAGAGAGCCACGTGCGTTTACCTCGGTATTCATCCAAAGTTGTGACAGGTCATATGAGAGTCACAGTTCTGCTTGATAAATGAATGGGCAATAGGAAAATAAAGGTCACCCATTTCAATATGCCTGCCACTATCCATGGTGTTCGCAGTAGAGGGCAACCTCGCTGGCCTTCTAAACGTGCTACTGCAAAATTCAAGCTATTCACGCCATGTGTAACACCTGGGTATCAGTGAGGTAGAAAGACACAGGTGTGAAGTGGCCCAAAGGTGAGTTCCTTTAACACACACTCGTGTTGTTTCCTCATCCTGCTAAAGCGGCCACCTCTTTATTACACAGCCCTGCAAAATCCCTGTCCACAAACCTCAGAATGTCCTGAAATTAAATGTCATCCTCCTCACCACTCCTCTCCTTCCAACTTTACACCAGTCTCCTCCCGATCGCCCACAGTTTTCCTGTCCATGAACCTTTTTGGTGCTCAAGTGCCATGTGTTTCTTGTAATGGTGACATTAATTGGTCACCACCACAGTTCTATGTCATGCCTATTTCAAAGAACTCAGAGGACTTTATGACACTGATTATTAGCATGTCATTAATTGACATAATAATTCCATAATGTAATTAACAATTACGCTCTCTACTGAGGAAACTAAAGCTCAGAAAAATTCAGTAACCAGTCCCAGGATATTACAAGGTCAAAATCAAGACGAAAATTGAAAACAAGGTCTTCTAATTCAGTGCTGTACTCAGAAGGTCAAGCTTCCTTATCTTCCCCTGTAGTGCACTCTAAAAGATACAAGAAACCAGCAGCAGGGCATTAAAAACAAAAAAAGCCATCTTCTAAAAATAACATCACACATTTAATCCCTGACCACTCAGTTATCTGAAGAACTGCTGTGTGTTCTTATTTTTCTTCGTCTGGGGAGAGCTGACTTGTCTTTAAACATTGGGAATGTGGGGCAGTCTCTGGTTCCACAGAGCTTCTCAACTTCTGTCTGACTGGGGAGCTGAGACACAAGTCAGGTCATGTCACTTCTCAACTCAAAACCCTGCAGTGGCTTCTTCCCTCATCACTCGGAGTAAAATCCAAAGTCCTCACTGTGAAGCCTTCCATGCTGTGGCCCCTATTACCTCGTTATCCTGGTCCCCAGCCACTCGCCCCTCATTCACTACCTTCCAGCTCTGCTCCTGCATTCCTCGGGCACTCTCCTGGCTCAGGGCCTTTGCACGGGCCCTTGGCTGAAATGTTCTTCCCCAGATACCCACAAGGCTCTTTGAGGTCTTTACTCAAAGGTCACCTCCTCAGTGACCACCCTGACCACCACCTGCCTCCACCCCAGCATGTTCGAGATCCTGTCCTTGGCTTAATGTTTCTTCCATAGCACTTGACAGTCTCCGACATATTTCACTCATTTATCTTGTTTGTTGTCACTACCCGGTCCAGCAGCTGGGTGAGCACAAGTGGAGTGGACACACACAGCTTTGGGGGTGGGGGGACCATGTGCAGTTGTGACTAATGCTGTCATAAACTGTGCTCCATCACTTTTTATACTACTGCTAAGCACTATTACAAAGCCACTTGTGGTTTGAATTACTTTAAAACTCGGAATACTATTAATTTCCGGTGAGTAATTCCAAGAAACATGGTACTTGGGGAAGAATTAAGATGTTTGCAGAACAGCACAGAAAGCTGCCTGCTGTGGACCAAGGGACAAAGACCATCCTGCTGAAGTCATTTTCCTGCTGAGCAAACCACAGTAGACAGTTCAGAGAATAGTCTGAGATTTACTGTACTCTGATTCATTTAAAATGAGATTTCACAGGATAATAGGTTTCTTTAAAGTGTTCTGGAAGAAATTCGTTTCCATTCCACTTCATATTTTTTATTAAAAAAAAAAAAAAAAAAGCACTCGTCATTTCCAAGTTCAGAAGTTACTGTTTTATGCCGAAAACTTTCTCACAAGTTAGTCGATTAGATTTTTTAAAGAGCAAGGGAGAGCTTTGAAGTAAACACACCCGTCCAAGCAGATTCAGCCTTGGTAGATGCCGTCCACGGTGTGGACCAGGGCAAATGATTTTGCCATGCGTTGCCTTCTTTGGTGCATGCTTCCGAAGTGAAGGGGTCTGTGTCCTCACAAAGACGCTGACCGTGTGCCCCGCTCCACCCCTGCTGGGTGCGGCAGCTGCCTCTGGAGGTGAGAGCCTGCACCACCAGGTGGACGGGGAACGCTTTCTGGTGCCATCCCCCGCAAGGCAGCCAAGCTCTGGCCCCTGTCCTCTCTTGCCTGCTGACCTCTCCGACAACCCGAGCCCACGGACAGCTACAAAAAAAACCATGGTTTTTTCTATGTGCGCGGTTTTACTCTCAGAACTACTGGGTGTTCTTTTTTTCCAATCACAGTTGACATTCAATATTATTTTGTATTAGTTTCCGGTGTACAGCATAGGGGTTAGACATTCATATAGCATACAGAGTGATCCCCCGATAAGTCTAGTACCCAGCTGGCATGATACAGAGTTACTGGAATATTATTGACTATATTCCTATGTTGTACTTTACATCCCCGTGACTATTTTTTAACTACCAATTTGCAGTTCTTAATCCCTTCATCTTTTCCACCCACCCCTCAACCCTCCTCCCATCTGTATCTGTGAGTCTGTATTTGTCTTACTCTGTCTGACTCTTTTCACATAGCAAATACCCTCTAGGTCCACCCATGTTCTAGTAGATGGCAAAATTTCATTCTTTTTACAGCCAAGTAATAATCTATTGTATAAATGTACCCCATCTTCTTTGTGCAACTGTCTACTGATGGGCACTTAAGTTGCTTCTACTATTGTGAATAATGCTACAGTGAACATAGGGGTGTATGTATCTTTTCAAATTGTTGTTTCGGATTTCTTTAGATATATACCCAGAAGTGGAATTGCTGGATCATATGGCAGCTCTGTTTTTGAGGAACCTCCATGATGTTTTGCATACTGGCTGCACCAATTTGCAATCCCACCAACAGTGCACAAGGGCTCCCTTTTCTCCACACCCTCACCCACACTTGTTTGTTGATTTATTGATGATGGCCATTCTGACAGGTGTGAGGTGATATCTCATGTGGTTTTAATTTGCATTTCTCTAATGATTAGTGACATTGAGCATCTTTTCATATGTCTATTGGCAACTCCAGGTCCTCTTTGGAGAAATGTCTATTTAGGTTCTCTGCCCATTTTTTAATTGGATTCTTTGAGTTTTTGTTTTGTTTTGGTTTGTTTTTGTGTTAAGTTGTATGAGTTCTTTATAAATTTTGGATATTAGCCCCTTATTTGATGTATCATTGGTGAATATCTCTCATTGAGTAGGTTGTTTTGTTGATGGCCTGTAATCCCATTTGTTTACTTTTTATTTTGCTTCCTGATAAATATATATATATTTTTACTATAAGCATTGTCAAAGAGTTTACTTCCTATATTTTCTCCTAGGAGTTTTATGATTTCAGGTCTTAGATTTAAATCTTTTATCCATTTTGAGTTTATTCTTATACATAAAATAGTAAGGTGGTCCAGTTTCTTTGAAACTACTCATTTTGAAGATCACCTTATTTCTTACAAGATCTGCAGGAAACAAATAAGATGATGGTAGAGATTCTTCACAACAAATCCTCTTTTTGATTTTGTACTAATGTATCTTTTTTTATTTTTTTTTTTCTGATTTAGAGAAAGAGTTTATTAGAAACGTCCAAGAAACGGCAGGGCTGACGCTGAAAGAGGGAAAAGACGGCGTCGGCCCTAATGTATCTTGAATGTACGACAACATCCACTAACCAGGCTTCTCTCTCCTTCCTGCCTGTTCAAGTAACTTGCATATAATAGATGTTCAGGAAGTAATTACTAAATTAAGGTTTCTGTGGGATGAATTTTTCAACTTTAAATATATTAAAAGACATTTATTTGTTTATACAGAGAGAATCCAGTTGTGTTTAACACTGAGCTTTTTGAAAAAGAGCAGTATGCATGGATGCGCTAGGCACTATTCATAAGGCTGAATTATTTAAAATAATTTAAAATGCATGTAGCCTGGCCATTGTAATATCAGAAAAATCTGAAGCATCCGATGAAAAGAAAGCCAGCTGCACACGAACAGAAAGTTTTCTCTTTCATCCCTGCATTTCAAAACTGATTACATATCCGTACAATGGAATGCTGCACACAATGAAAGGAATAAACTAGTGATTTGTACCACCACTTGGATACATTTCAAAAACATAAATCTGAGCAAAATACGTTTCACACAGAAAACTATACATTGTATGATTCCACATATATGAAATTCTAGAACAAGCCAAACCAATTGATGTTAGGAAAAGAAAATAGAATACAGATATCTTGGGGCTGAGGCACATGGCAAGGTATCTGAGGGAACGTTATGAGGCTATAGTAATGGTCTGTAGTTTGTTAGGGGTTTCGGTCACACAAGTTTATACATTGTCAACACTTATCCCATGGTGCACTTACGGTTCATGTATTTTATTGCACATTAATTTTTCCCTTGAAGGAAATAAAAAGAAAAAACAATTATACACAACAATTGAACTCTAGTTAACACTGAACTGTTTGGGGCAAAGTGTACTGATAGCTGCCACTTACTATGAAATGAAAAACAGAAAGATGAATTTGTGTGAGAAAGAAAGAGATACGCGGAAAGGTGTGTGGATCTGCAATGTGTGTGAAAGAAATATAAGAAGGATAAACGAGAAACCACTGAGCTTGGTTACCTGTGAGGAGTGGATGGGGATACGGGGAGGGGACGGGCAGGCGGTGCTGCTCTGCCTGTACATCTTTTCACAGCTCTGACCTCAGCATCCCACAGCACTGCCTCCCACACGGCCCCACCATCACCAAAAGAACAGCCTTTAAATCAACAAGATGTGAGGAAAGCTAAAATGAAACACAAGCAGTAACAAATGAACTAACTGTATTCAAAGTAAGAGATACAACCACCCTGAAGATGGTGGGGTAAGAAAAGAACTAAGCAAAGTAACTTTGGGAAACAGTATTTTGGCTATAGACTATAAAGCTAAAAACAAAGAACTGTGTACAGATATTGCACCCTAGCTAGCAAACTTGTTTCTCACAGGGGTATGGATTAGTAACTCTCACACTACTTTAAGTGACTACTAGGGTGAACAAATAAATATATTGTCAATAATGAGAGCTATGTTTTTCACTGGTAGAGATAGAAGTTACTAATTTCAGAAAGGGGAAGGTCCAGAATGATTCTGTGGTATTGAATTGGACTCAAAGGCATCAGTATGAACTCATGATTTCATACAGATACAAGTATATATATATATATATATATATATATATATATATATATATATATATATATGCACATATATAAGTACATACACTCACACACAGAAATACAGGTGTGTGTGTAGAAGTGTATAGATCTTAGTAAGCATACATATATTTCCCAGCTCCATCTCTAAGAGGGCCCAAAGGCAATGACACCCCCATAGCAATAAGCACACTTGGTGCCCAGATCTTGGTTTCTAAACACCATTCTCAAAAAACAAACAACAACAACAAAAAAGAGCTCCTTCAAGAAAAAATAGGGAAAATACAAAACGAGCCTACAATATCTCATAATGCCAGAAAGTAAGACAGTTGAATTCCAGTGAATAAATGCAGAAAGAGTGAGGGACATAGGAACGTGCCCTCAATGAGGAATCGTTCTTGCAGGCACAACCCTCCAGCGCTAAAATTAACATGTGACATTTAAGGAGATGCAGAACATCTGCATGGTCTCAAAGTATCACCTCCAAAACACTAACTATTTGCAATGGGAAAAGCAGTAAGTTTTCAGTGGAGCACCCTGGCACACAACGGCTTATCCAATGATTAAAGATAGCATCAGTCATAATTACACACAGGGTAACATCAGGACCCCACCCCCCACCCCCGTCCCCCATGATGAACTGAGAAGAACAGTGTCTCACCTCTGTGCTAGTCTTGTAAAAAATGCATAATTTCAATCTAAACATGAGAAAGCTTTAGACAAACCCAAATCGAGGGACATTTCCACAAAATAAATGGCCAATGCATTTCAAAGGAGCCAAAGGTTATAAAAAGACAAAGGCTGAGACATGACTGTAGATTAGAGGAGACTAAGGAGATACAACAACGCAATGTAGGGCCGGGGTCCTGGGCTGGATCCTGGCCAGAAAAGGGACAGTAGTTTGAAAATGGATAAAATTCAAATAAGATCTGTAGGTTTGTTAATCAGGTTGCAATAATGTTAACGTCTGGTTTTGATCTTTGCATCATGGTTTTGGTGAGATGCTAACATTAAGAGAAGCTGGTGAAGGATATTTGGGAATGCTCTGTATTATTTATGCAACTTTACTATAAGTCTAAAACTATTTCAAAGTAACAAGTTTAAAAAAATAATATGCGCTGATGGATGAATAGATGGTTATGTGATAAACACATAAATTAAAATGGTAATTGTAGATTCCAGGTACTGGGTGTTCACTGTACAGTTCTTTCAACTTTTCTGCATATTTAAAACTTTTAAAAATAAAATGTTGGCAACACCCAATTAATAAACTAAGTTTAACTTTGATTCTAGTCGTAACTTATTTATTCCTAATTGAGCTTGGAGGGTTAATGTAATCAGTAATTTGACACACATGAAGTGAAATAGAATGACATCTGCTGCTCAGGGTGGCACAGGGAAGGAGAACCATGTTCTGGAGTTAGGAATCAGAATAATCTAATCTAAGCAACGAAGGGTCAAGTAAACAGAAGCAAGAGAAGAACACTCAAAACTTTAGGAGCAACAATGTAATTATTAACAAGAGAGGACTGCCTATCCTTGCAGACACACAGAATCCTCCGGGTGCGAGGTGTCTCTCGGTAGAGACGTGCCCCAGTGAGAAGAATCTCATGCTCTTTCCCACTCAAGGCTGGTCCCTCTGGGTGCAGGTCAATCTTATCAAGCTCCTGATTAGAAGAGGGAGGAGGCGGTGGAGTCAGCCACGCCAGGGCTGGTGTAAGTTGGTACAGTTGCCTTATTTAATATTATTTAATTGCTAAATAAACTGAGTAAGTGAATCAGCCCCACAGTAAAATGATGTAACAAGCAATAAATCTGGGCTGGTGACCTTTGGTGTTCTGAGTGAATGTACACACTGTGACCCACATGTTGATCACTGGACGCGGGAAATAGTGGACATGTAATGAAATACACATATGTTCCTTGGAGACTGAGAGTCAGGGGATGATGAAGGGAAAAACATGATCTTCATGCACTAAAGATTCGCAAATCAGGAAGAGTCCTATGAGATAATTCAGAAAGCTTCTGGTTCCCAGTATAGAACAGGAAACGCCAGAAGTCCAATTCCACCCTAGGAGGATAGACATTTAGGGGAAATTCCAAGACCTCGTCCTCTAGGGAACTCAAGGAATCAGACCCTGAAGGTGGAGACTTCATGGGCTGCTAAATGTATCTGGTTCTCCAAGGGAACTGTGAGTGCTTGAAAACTGCAACACAGCAATCAGTTTCAAAGCTGGAGTAAAACTTAAGAAAAAAAAAAAGGAAAGAAAAACAACAACACTTTCCCAATGATGAAAGGTCTTCTCTGAACGTGTGCAGTATAATTGTAAAACTCGGATAGCTCAGTCAAGAACTGATAGACCATGTGTGGAGAGAAGGAAGTTTGATCCATAATCATAACTTTCAGATACAAATTGAATCCTGGCAAGTTAATAATTTTAAGTAATGATAATTTTAGAAACATTAATAACTAGTATTCCTTAAACACTTCAGTGTAACAGGTCTTATGCTCAGCAATTAGATGGAGTAACTCAATAACAATCATTTCTTCCCAGAGTGCTAACTGAAACTCAATAAGACACAGAACTGACGTATTGTTTATTGGCAGTTCTAAGAGATATGATAATGATTACTTTGGGCCTCCTCCAGTTTTCTTTTCCTTCCTTCCTCCCTCCCTCCCTCCCTCCCTTCCTTCCTTTTCTTCCTTCCTCTCTTCCTCTCTCTCTCCCCGCCCCTCTCTCTCTCCCTCCACACTGAAGGTTTGCCAAGAGTTGAACTGCAGATTATTCCAGCTGTGTTGATTTCAAAATTGTCAAGCAGAACCAGTCCTCCAGCCAGCACGACACTATTCATGTCTCATGCAACAGAGTAAACGCATGTCACGTTTCTCCTCTGCTCTTCAAAAAATGGGCATCTTACAGAGAAAAGTCATTTTGTGACAAGCGATGCTTGTACCTGGAAAAGAATACGAGATGCCACAAACCATATACATTCACTCAGAGGTCCTGCAGTGAGACTCCGATGTGTCCAAAGCATGTAAGTTTCAGCGCATACTCCATGCTAGCAGGTGTTCCATAATTGTATTTTTTAAAAGAGAGGGAGATGAACATTAATTCCCCCTAGATAATTATTTACTTTTTATTTTTTAGATAATTTTTAAAGGATCAATTAGTTTTTTTTGTTTGTTTTCCCTGAAGGACATGAAATAAGCATATTTGGTTTCATAGATCTGACACACAGTTTCTCACCAGGTCTTTCACGTTAAACTTAAAAAAAAAAAAAAAAGGTATTTTTGAAGATCGATTGGTTTTATTGGTGATCCAATGGCTGGATTAACTCGTTAGTATAAATACAAACCACTGTTTGACAAAGTGACGCTTCAGTTCTCCTAAGTCATGAAGCAAGTCTCTGAGCAGATCTCTTCCTTCCCTCACTGGCCCTCAGCACCCAACCAACCCCGATCTCAGTAGCACAGCAAACCTTGTGACTTCAGGAAAGATGTCTCGATAGAGCTCAAGATACCTGCTTTGGCCTTTGGACATTTAAACTCCCTGACTCCGTTTCCAATTATAAAGTTGAAATATGGGCTTTGCAAAGTACAGTGAGGACCAGGCTACGTTTGTGCATGTGCACAAGTGGCCACTATGTCCCCGCTCTGAGCCATGTCAGACCCTCTGCTGCTCTTCCTCCAGAGCCTGCTGCTGCTTTATAATTGGGGGGGGGGGGGGCAGTCTCACCGAACACACATTGAATCCCCCTTTGTAGACCAAGGCTACCAGCCTCAACTTGCCTCCTTTCTACCTAGAAACGGACCATATCGTCCCGGGCCTTTCTTTTCACCTTAGAGAACCAGTGTTTTGGATGCCAGTTCCCGGATGTCTCACCTGGGTTTTATTGCTTCGAGCTTTCTCTCTCCACTGCCCCTTCCCTTTGCCTACAAAGACACCCAGCATTCCACTTGGAGACACACTTTACCTTTCGCAGGAGCTCCCTATATCCCTGGGCTCTCTCCCATCGGCTGTGCTAATTGCAGCGTCTCCATAATTCTTAAATGCCGCTGCTTCTCCTCTGTTGCCAGGATGCTGGCCTAAGCTATCAGTATTTCTTGCCTGGATTCTTCTACTTCATTTCAAAATGCAAAACGACGGTGTCAGATCCTCCACAGGTTAGCAACCTCCTCATTGTTCTTAGACTCCAATCCTTATTGTCACTCAGAAGACCCAGCAAGGACTCCTGTCACTATTGCTTTGCTCTCTCCACACTCACTTTGCCTTTGCTTCCCCCATTGCCTGGAGTATTCTGCTCTCTGCTCCCACCCCCAGCTGTTTCCCTTGTAGCCACTGTTCAGGTCTGAGTGCCAGTGTCTCATCCCCCAGGATCGTTTTCTGACCTGCTGTTTCAGTGCTGGGCACGGTATTTCTTCCTGTGAAACGGGATGACACACTCACTTGGGCCATCATGTCTTCAGTGCCTGTCTCTCCCATAAGACCCTCAGCTCCAGGAGCACAAAGCCCATGTCACCTTGCTCACATTTATATCCACAGCGATTGGCATGGGCTCCAGCCCTTCTCAGGAACTTGGTAAATAGTCACTCTCGTCAAATGTTCACCTTGCAGAAGGAAAAGGCTGACCTTCCCGCTCCGGCTCCTGGTCTCCATTCTCTGCTGGTCCCAACATGCCTTCCACTCCCACTCTGCCCTCCTGAGAGTTGCCAATGGCTTCTGAGTGGTCATCCGATCCCACCCCAAGTGAAGGCACCAGGGAGCCCTGGCGGCCACGCTCCCCAGTGCCCTCCACGTCTCCCTGACTTCTGGGATAGAGTGCTGTCCTCCTCCATGGCTCCTCTCGCCTCATTGTAAATGCTGAGTTCCCCGCAGAGTTCTGACCTTCTTGCTCTTCTCCTCCCAGTCAACATCACTGGTTACTTCACCTTTGGATACCGCTAAAATTCTGATCAAAGTTGCAGACACACTGCATCCAGCACGCCAAGTGGAAACCCACTTGCTTATTGTCTCTGGGGGTTCTGGAGCCCTGAACCCCACTCGTCTGGGCCACATGGACCCTAGTTAAGGAGGCTACAGCGCCTGCTCTCGTAAGCCCCATCTCCCACTTCTAACTATAATACTACCTTTGTCTGCCAAATCCCTTCTCAGCCCTAACTTCTTCTGAACTCAAGTCCTAAACTCAACTAGCTGTTTCTACTTCTTCCTACATGTCCCACCAGCACTGTTACCAAGGAAACACATGGATTTCCCCAAACCTGCTCTCTTTTCCTGCTTTCCAAACTCTCTCAAGCACTTGCCCCAAGCTAGGTATCTTTCTGATTTTAAAGAATTCTTATGATTCATCCATGGCGTCTCTATAAAGTCATCCAGGTTCCTCTCTAGAAAAAAAAGAAACCTTCATTTTCTCAGTCCACTTTTCAAACAGTCTTTCAAAATGCACTCAACCTCTTTCCTGAAAACAAACCGATTCCAGAACAATAAAATGTTCAAAGAGAGGAACAAGGAAATCGTATTAGTAGACCCCATCCACCCCTCTATGTCACCACAGGTATAATAAACGTGCTAAGGGGATGACTGAAGAAGACCGTGTCCTCAGCATGAAATAGGGAGGGAAAAAACGCTATTAACTTGGCAAACGCCTGAACCACAGCACCTCTGTAAGGCCCTCCTACTAGATCCAACCACACTACTATCCCAGTTATTCTCCAAAACAACAGCTTGGCCGGCCGCCTCCCTGACCCCTAACACTCGGCTGGGTTCTAGTCATTCCACCAGCCTGGCATGTGGCCCCACTCTGTTTTGACTTTTCAGATTCTTCCTCAAGGCCCAGAACAAATGACTCACATATGGGCAGCATGTCACCTCTCTATCTAAGAGCAGAGCCCAACCTGTACCTTTTCAACAAAGCCTTCTCCAGTTCAGTGATGTCAGCAAATGCTTACAGGCACACGTTATGTGTAATGTGCTGTGTCCCGGGCTGGGGGGAGTGTGCTCGGATAGGGAGGGGAGAGAAAGATGAAAAGAACATGGCCTCTGACTCAGCGTGTTTATAGACCAGTGGAACATTAAAAAAAAATAATACGAAAACTAAGTCAAATACTGGGCCGAAAGAGATAGGCATTAGGGTACAAGCTGAAGAACACTGTGTTTTCCTGTGTATAAGAGGCCCCATGAATAAGTCAACCCCTACACTTTTCTAGCCCAACATTAAGACATCAATAACGGGGTTACGCCTGTGTATAAGACGACCCCTAATTTTTGGTCTAACACTTTTAGACAAAAGTATTGTCTTACACACAGAAAAATAGGGTCATTTCTTTATTTTCTCTGATACTGCATGCTTTTTGTACTCCTTCATGGTGCTATGGCTCTCGTCTGTTATTCTGTATCCACCACAGCTGTGGAAGCTTTCTGAGGGCAGAAACCATAGTTCACCTGTCTCTAGTGAAGCTGCCAAAACGGACCCTGGAGTGGAGGTGAGGTTTGGCAGAAAGCAGAAGAGACAAGAGATCATCCTACGCAGGGAGCAAGTCCTTTGAAAGGTAGCCCATCCCCTACTTATGAAATAGCAGCAAATAATAACCAAGCCCCGATTTAACCAAAACTTTTATCCTTCACAGAAGTCATTCACACACTAACGTATATGCTGCTGAACTTGCCATTGCATTAGCCTCCAAAAATCCTAAATTTGGAGTAAAGATTAAATATGTCCTCCCAGATCTTTTCATAGCAATTGAGAAATGCAGTTTAGGAAAAATGAATAGCAGGGCCCAGGTCTAAACTCAACCTTAACAATCGCATTAAGATGACAGCAATGGTTAATAGCAAAGTGAGGTCAAGGTCAGATGCTGATGCCGCTGCCTTGCAGCCTATGGAGGGCTGTGCCAGCCCTTACAGTAGCGGGTGTGCTGGGGCCTATGAGTCACCGCGAGGGAAGCTGCACTTCTTGACCAGGACTGTAGGCGCCGAGATCCGGTATTTGCTTTTTGACCGTGGGAGCAAAGACAAATAAGGAAAATGCAGCAGAGCAGCTGGAAAACCAACTCCCCCGGGACTGCCCGAAAGCGCTCCTGCCAAGTCCTTTTCCGTCCTCAGGACTGGGAGGTCCCCCAGCATGTGTGCGCGTCTGTCCTTCAGACTCGTTTCTTTTGCCTCACTTATCACTTTACGCCCACACTTAACATGATACTAAGCTTCGGCTTTGTCTTGTAACACAAAGCATGACCAAAATACATCAGTGGACACACAGCTCAAAAAATTTCATCTGAGTGCATTTCTTCGATCCCCTCGAACACTGCAGACTCAGCAATTTTGAGATTCCAGATTATAACCATGTCAGTGTGAACTGATATGGTGGCAAGATTGTACCTCATCCTACAAAGACAGTTTCATACAGCCTTGTCATCTGTCTGACT
Source organism: Craseonycteris thonglongyai (assembly GCA_004027555.1). Lineage (NCBI taxonomy): Eukaryota > Metazoa > Chordata > Mammalia > Chiroptera > Craseonycteridae > Craseonycteris > Craseonycteris thonglongyai. The sequence goes on from PVKE010023341.1 coordinate 17,275, forward strand.
GAAATGCAAATTCAGACCTCATCACACACCACTGGACTGAACGAGATTTCTATACACCTAAGAGAAAGCAAATCAACACTCACCCCCTTTCTTGACTTCACGAGAGTGTGAACATCTTCATTAGGAAACCGTCAATTTTCTTGGAAAAACCACTTGGATTCCATCAGAAACCCTGGACAATGAGCTGTCGGAAGAACACATGCATTTTAGGAACTATGTCTTATTGTGAATGGCTATAATCAACAAGACAAGGAATAACAAGTGATGGAGAGGCTGTGGACAAAAAGGAACCCTCATACACTGCTGGTGGGAATGTAATTGGTACAACCACTGTAGAAGGCAGTGTGGAGATCCCAAAAAAAACTAGGAACGGAATTGCCATATGACCCAGCAATCCCTCTCCTGGGTATCTACCCAAAAAAACCTGAAAGCCTTAATCCCCAAAGATACATGTACCCCAATGTTCATCACAGCACTGTTCACGGTGGCCAAGTCGTGGAATCAACCAAAGTGTCCTCTGATAGATGACTGGATAAAGAAGTTGTGGTACATTTATACAATGGAATACTACTCAGCAATAAGAAAAGATGAAATATAGAAATTTATGACAACATGGACGGACCTTGAAAATATCTTATTAAGCAAAATAAGTCAGAATGAAAGAATCAAGAAACGTATGACCTCACTTATAGGTGGAATATAAAACTGAAAGGAACAAAGAAACAAAGACTCATGGACAGTCAATAGTTTAGTGGTTACCTGAGGGTAATGGGGGGAGGTGGGTGGGAGAGATGGGTAGGGGGGAGTAGGGAGGGGAAATCAAACGTACGGTGATGGAAAGTGAGCTGATTCTGGGTGGTGAGCACATCATGCGATGTATAGACAATGTAATATAGAACTGTATACCTGGAAACAATGTAATTGATATCAATTAATGTTACCTCAATAAATTTAACCAAATAAATAAATAAATAAATAAAAAGGAAAATAAAAAGTAGTTTTTTGACCAGGGAATATTTAAGTTAGCTCAGTGGTAAATCCATTTTTCTGGGTACAGATATCTAGCGACATATCTTACTCTGTTAACATTAATTTTTGTGGCTTGCACAGTCTTTCTGTTTCAGTAACTTCCTCCGAGCTGGTTCTTCCAGTGAAATACTAGTTTATCAATGACATATATTGGGGCATTCCTATGTAAAGAACTCTATTCTTGTAAAAAATATAAGCATAATTATAATCCAGTGGAGGAAAAGGATGTAAAGTATCGTAGAGCTAAAAAGAATAATATTTTCCCTCCCACCATCTAAATTCTTCTAGCTGGGCTAATAATCAAATTATTAATAATAGAGATAGATTAACAGGAGAAAATAAAATTTTAATACATACACATGGGGAATTCACATACAAGTATGCATGAAAAGTCCAAAAACAGTGAGGTAACATTCAGCACATATGACATTTTAGACAAAGGAGAAAGGAGAGAATGGAGTCTTAGATTTCAGAAGAAAAATGGGTGATTACAGGTAGTTGAAGAAGAGTAGAACACACATACACACAGAGGCAAACTATTGCTGGGCAGCTCAAAAACAATGGGACACAGGAGGCATCTAGGTGACAGACAGGCCCCTTGCGTGAAGCCCTCTTACTTGCCACACTTAATTCACATTAAGCTAAAGACGAACATCCTAAGATGTCCTTCCTGAAACAGGTTTCTCCATCTGAATCTCTTGGGCAGAAGTGTGGGAGGGCTAAAGGTTCTTTCTGAGTCTTGTTTCTTAATAACCAGCTTAAAGTTGATGTTCCAAAAAGGCAGCTTTAGGGTGGCAACACTTTGGTTCCCGTCACTAGTTATGCATCGATATAAGTAACAAATATACTGTTTTGATTATTTTTATCTAGTCCAATCTGACCAACTGGTAGCTTCTCAGCATCATCCTAGCCCTGTAGCTTTCTTGGCCTATAAGTATGCTAAAAAGGAGACCAGAAAGTTATGCAAAGCAAAGAGTAATTTAAAGTTGCAGAAGGGGAAATGCAAAATTTGTAACATCTCACTTATCCGAGAATCATTTGTATGACAACCTCAGCTAATCGGAACTCTGCTGAGAAGGCAAAAGGAAAACAAAAAGATATTTCACCTGTCAAAACAGTAGTGACAAAGTGAATGCACTAAATGGCATATGCACGGAGAAGCAGATACAAAGAAAATAAGTGTAACTGCTTCAGAGAGGAAAGAAAGCTACAGCATTTTTTCTTGTACATGACAATACTTTTGTCTAAAATTGTTAGACCAAAAATTAGAAGCCATCTTATACATGGGAGTAACTGTGTATTGATTTCTTAATGTTGGGTTAGAAAAGTAGGGATCGTCTTATACACGGAGGCATCTTATCCATGGAAAAATATGGTACTGATGTAAAGCCACTTCAGACAAAAAGTTCTAATGCTCTCAAGAGACCTCACACACCCATCTCTGTAACAGGATACAAAAGCTACCAGCACATAGTAGGCACTCAGCATGATGGACAATTGCTGTTTTACATGATGACCCAAGATCTCAGTAATTAGACAAACTGTATTCCATGTAATTTTATTTTGGTATGGCTAGAAGTAGAGTAATATTTCACAATTTCTTTTTTCAAAAAAACTTACTATAAAAATAAATTCTTTATATAGTGAGGCAAGGATCAGATATGGACAACTGTTCTGTTAGTTCTAAAACGGAATCCAGGTTACTTCTACTCTAAGGAAAACAGAACCCTCTTGTGCTCCTGGAGAAAATGGCCAAGTGTAGAATGCTGTGTCCAAAAGGGCAATTTGCATATTCATTCCTCGGGCAATGTATGTTATTTCTTTACTACATATGTAAGTTAAATTGCTCCTGTGGATTTATTACTTTAGCATTCAAAAACAGGCTGAGGGAAGCTGGGATGGCTCAGTGGGTTAAGTGCTCACTTTGCAGCATCAGGGACCCAGGATCGAATCCCGGCCCCGGCCCGTGCGGACCCATGTGCTGAACTGGGGAGTGCCCCCAGCCCAGTTCTCTCTCTGTCTCTGTATCTCTCTCTCTCTCTCTCTCTCTCTCTCTCTCTCTCTCTCTCTCTGTCAAAAAATAAATAAATAAATGTGTAAAAACAGGTTGCATTCCTAATAGGCATCCCCAGTATGGGGAAACAGCTCCTTATCTGTCCCTGGAAGCTTGCTCTACCAGCGGTCTTCCCGTTTCCTCTGGTCATGCAGGCCAAAACCCAGGAATCATCGCTTTCCCTCACATCCCACATCCAATCCATCAGCAAATTCTCTTGACCTTTCTTTCTAAACAGTTCTGGAATCTGTTTCCCAGAACCCCGACTACTAACACAGTGGGTCAAGTCACCACCATCTTTATCCGGATTATGGCAAAGCCTCTCAACCAGCCTCCCTGCTTTCTGCCCACCTCCCTTAAACCAATTTTCCATGTACAGGTCAGAGAAAGCCTTTTAAAAGGTGAGTCAGACTGACATCCCTCCTCGGCTTACACCGTGCCCCAGGGCTCCCTTCTCCTGCAGAGGAACAGACTAGTCCTCACCCCTCCTCCTCTCCCCCAGCTCACTCCAGTCCAGCCTCCCAGCCTCCCTACTGGTCTGTGGAGACTGCTCTGTACTGCTGCCCCCTCTGCCTGGAATGTTCTTCCCCAAATATCCCTCCAGTTTACTCCCTAAGGAGGACTCTTCCCAGTGACCACTAAAACCTCGCTCCAGAATGAACTTCCAATTTGGATGCACTTTCCTGCCTGTCTCTTATATTTTCTTTCCAAAATGATAATTCCGCATTACTCTTGGAAAGAGCTTTAGGGCTTACAAAGTGATTTTGCATATAGAATTTCATTTGATTCTCACAACCATCTTAGGGAAATGGGCCACACAGGTGTTCTTATAATTCCCACTTCACACGTGATGAAAACGGGGACTCAAGAGGTTAAATGAAATTGTGCAGTTTCACACAACTAATAAGTAGAGAACTGAGCTTAGAACCCAAGTTTTTAGATTTCTGGTCTACTACTCTTTCCATGCAATTACAAATTTCTTACTTATTTTACATTCCACGTTTATCAGCCTCACTACTCTTGCTCGCCTTCTTGGCCAGTTCCTTCTCTTAACCTACTCTCTTCCTTTCAGACTCACTGAGTGCAGACTGGAGGCCCAGGAAGCCTGTGAGCTATGGATGAGAATATTTACAGAATGATACACAAATGAACAAAAGAGTAGTCAGCGCTGAAGGGAACCCAAGTTTTGTCACACTAAAGTTGCCTTTTTGGAACATTGATTTTTAAGCTACTTATTAAGAAACAAAAGACTCAGAAAGAGGTACTGACCTAGCCCGCTTCCCTGCCTAAGAGCTGCACAGGGAAATACCTACTCCAAGGAGGAAGCCTTGGGCTGTGCACCTAGTAGCCTAATTTGAATTGAGCATGGTGGATGGGAGCGCATCAAACAGGGCCTGTTCACTAGATTACCTCCCGAGTCTCATTATTTCTGGTTGCCCAGCAACAATTTACCTGCCATGTGTGTTCTGTTCCTCCTCAAGTACCTGCAAACCACCCACTCTCACTTTTGAAATCTAAGATCCTGACCCTCCCACCACCACTTTTCTCCTTTATCCAAAATGTCTTACATACCCAATGCTGCCTCACTGTCTTTGGAATTTTCATGACTGTGTGAATTTGCCGTGTGTGTGTGTGTGTGTGTGTGTGTGTGTGTGTACAAACACACACCCACATACATACATATATAGACATAGTATTTTTTTTTTTAAGATTTATTTTATTGTTTGAGAGAAGGTGAGAAAGAGAACGGGGGAGGGCCCACAGCAGTCTCCATAGTTGTACAACATTAGCTGTGACACGATTTCATTTCACACAGGTGGATGTGGGGCTGTGTGTGGCGGGCACCAAACCGGGGGCCTCCTGCATGGGAGGCAAGCACTTTTGTCATGGTGCCATCCTGGTGGTTACCAGTTGCACCACAGTTCAGCATATGGGGTTGTGTGGGCCGGGGTCGGGAATCGAAGCCCAGACCTCGCAATTGCAAGGCAAGCACTCAACCACTGAGCTATCCCAGCATCTCTCCCATGTGCATATATTAAAATTTTAATTTCTCTTGTTAATCTGTTTTGGTTAAATTGATCAATAGCCCAGCTAATAGAACTTCAAAGGTAGGCAAAGATGTATTATTTTCTTTATCCCCCACAGTACTTAGTAGGTAAATTCCTAAAATTACCAATCAATTTGATTCAAAATAACCTACAGTAGCCTCTCTATAGATTAAGGACTTTCCAACATGACTTTTGATGATGATTTTGAAGGAAGGGGAGGGGTAAAGAATGACAGGAATGAAGAGAGCAATTTACTACTTTTTATCAGGCCTGGAACAGCATGTACTCCTTAACTGTAGGAGTACATGTTGTTTTTATTTAACCACTTAGTCACAGGTTAAATGAAGCAACAACAACAAAAAAAAAGCAAGAAGGAATACACACACACATGCCTGTCATCAGAGAAATATAAATAAATGAATCCCAACATGTGAAAAGTAGGAAAATAAGATCACCTGAAAGTAAAAATGACCACTTCACTATGACTTTTACCAAAAAAGTTAATCTCACAATAAATGTGAAGGAAATAAAGAGTTCTGAGTAAAGAAAGGCGAACACTCAGTCATCTGTGGACTATTTCGCCATGTTTCCGAATTTATTCCCAGTGTGCGTGGGTGCGCCGTGGCACGAGGCCTCCCCGCCTCCCAGGTCGGCCTGCGATTGTGTGCAGCCTTAGGAATGCAGAGATGCTGTCCTGGATTACTGGGGGGAAGTCTGTTCCAGGCACTGCGGGGCCCCACCTTACTTTCTGATGCTAGAAAGGTCTAGAATTCATTTTCTACAAAGTCCAGGTCTGAGTGCACAGCCAGATCTAAAGCACTTTTTCTCTTAAACAAAGGAGCAGCCATTCCCAAAGCCCAGTCTAACCTGAAATACCAGATTTCCTAATGAGAAGTAGGCCCAGGGGCCTGTCCCAGCTCCCTCTGTGTGTAACCCCTTCCTTCCCTCTCTCTGCTGCCCAGAATTCCACCTGCAAACACCATGAAGATTATTTGGATTATAAAAATATTTATCTCTGGTGAAAATCCTCATGTCTAACTAGTTTTTAGACATAAATATGCATAACATTCCTTTTTAAACCCATAATCATTCCATAAAGTACCCAATAAGAAAATTGTAAGAGGGCTGACACCATCTTTCCCTCTTTCGGTGTCAGTCTGGCCGTTTCTCGGCCATTTCTAATAAACTCTCTCCCTAAACCAGAAAAAAAAAAAAAAAAAAGAAAGAAAGAAAACTGTAAGAGGTAATAAATAGTACCCCCCAATTATTACAAAGTTATGTGTTAGTCTTTCTAATTTCTATGTCTTTTTGGATAAATAGAGAAATAAAATTAATAGTTCTGGTCATATTTCTTTTTCTTTTCTTTTTTTTTAAAGATTTATTTTTATTGTTTTTTTGACAAAGAGAGAGACAGAGAGAATGGGGAGGGCCCAGAGCAGTCTCCATAGTTGACATTAGTTTTCCATATAGTTTTACTCCACAGGTGGGCACAGGGCTGCACAGGGCAGGAACTGGGCTGGGAGCCTCCCGCATAGGCCCCGGCAAGAACTGAACTGGGGGCACACCCCCGTTCAGCATGTGGGTCCGCATGGGCCGAAGTTGGGATTTGATCCTTGGTCTCTGGGGCTGCAAAGCGAACGCTTAACCGGCTGAACCATCCCAACTTCCCCCTGGTCATTTTTCAAACTACATCACAATGAAATTCGGTCCACAAACAATATATATCAGATGATTCTTCAAGTACCTAATCTCTCTATTACTAATTAAACTCTACACACTCATGCTCAGTAAATGAAAATATTGACTTTCAGACTGAGCTCCTTTGGTTTCAATTGTTGTCCTTTTTAACAGTCAGTCTTTGGATTCTAGAGTCTTGTGATTCTTCTTAATCATATTTAATACATGCTTAATATCTAACAGGCTTTTTCCTCCTCTTGTGTTTAATGCATGTAGGTTTTTTTAAAACATTAGATATGAAAATGTTTAATTATTAAAATTCCTGTGATTTGGAAAACAGTGAAATCTGAAGCACAAATCTTGTATTAAAAATAAAGAAATGGGGGAAGCCGGGATGGCTCAGTGGGTTAAGCGCTCACTTTGCAGCGCCGGGGACCGAGGATCGAATCCCGGCCCCGGCCCGTGCGGACCCATATGCTGAACTGGGAGCTCCCCCAGTTCAGTTCTCTCTCTGTATCTCTCTCTCTCGCTCTCTCTCGCTCTCTCTCTGTCAAAAATAAATAAATAAATAAATAAATAAAAATTAAAAAAATATATTAAAAAAAAATAAAGAAATGTAAATGAGTGAAGGGTCTTGCCCCCTACAAGAG
>PVKE010023342.1:0-24721 GCA_004027555.1 Craseonycteris thonglongyai
CTTCTAGGTTGCAAAATCTGGTGGCATGTAGTCCTTCATAGTATTTTTGTATGATCTTTTGTGTTTCTGTGGTATCTGTTGTAATTTCCCCTTTGATTTCTAATTTGAATTATGTGTGTGTTTTCTCTTTTTCCCTTGGTGAGTCTAGCCAGGGGTGTGTCAATTTTATTAATTTTTCAAAGAACCATCTCTTTGTTGCATTAAATTTTTCTATTGTTTTTTATTCTCTATTTCCTTTAGTTCTGCTTTAATTTCTATTATTTCCTTCCTTCTGCTGGCTTTGGGTGTTTTTTTCTTCCTCCTTTTCTAGTTCTTGAAAATGTGATATTAGGTTGCTTACTTGTAATTTTTCTTGTTTCTTGAGAAAGGCCTGTAGTGATATAAATTTCCTTCTTATTACTACTTTTGCTGCATCCCAGTAATTTTGGTATGTTGTGTTTTTATTATCATTTGTTTCTGTGTAATTTTAATTTTAAATCTCTTTTTTTTATTCTTCTTTGATCCAGTCATTTTTAAATAACATGTTGTTTAATCTCCATGTATATGTGGTTTTTCCTGCTTTCTCTTTGCAGTTAATCTCCAATTTCAAAGCTTTGTGATGGGAGAATACAGTTGGTAGGATTTCTATCTTCTTAAATTTGCTGAGGCTAGCTTTGTGCCCCAGCATGTGGTCTATCCTTGAAAATGTTCCATGTGCACTGGAAAAGAATGTATAGTCCTGTGTTTTAGGATGAAGTGTCCTGTAAATGTCAATTATGTCCAGTTGCTGTAATGTATCATTTAAAGCTGATATTTCTTTGTTTATTTTCTGTTTGGATGATCTGTCTATGGCAGTAAATGGGGTGTTTAAGTCCCCTACTATAATTGTGTTTTTGTCAGTTTCCCCTTTTAGATCTTTTAGTAGTTGCTTTGTAAATTTTGGTGCTTCTTGGTTGGGGGGCATATATATATTAATAAGTGTAATGTCTCTTATTGTTTTGTCCCCTTTACTACTATGAAATGTCCATTTTTGTCTTTTATTATCTTTTTGTTTCTGAAGTCTGCTTTGTCAGATATAAGTATGGCTACACCTGCTTTTCTCTGGGTGCCATTTGCTTGGGGTATTTTTTCCACCTTTTCTCTGTGTTTGTCCTTGTGGTTGAGGTGTGTTTCTTGTAGATAGCATAAGGTTGGTTTTTGTTCTTTAATCCAGTTTGCTACTCTGTGTCTTTTTATTGGTGAGTTCAGCCCATTTACATTTAGGGTGATGATTGATATATGAGAATTTCCTATAGCCATTTTAACTTTTGTTTTCTAATAGCTCTATTTTTTTTAATGCTTCTTTGCTTTTTTCTTCCCATTGATTATTTTAGCTTGATGGTGTTTATAAGTTATTTTTTCTGTATGTGCATCTTTTGTTTCTATGTGTCCCAGTTCTAAGTTCTTTTTCAGTGGTTACTATGAACTTTTTATAAAGAAAGTTTTATATATGCAGTGGTTCCTTTTCTTAAGGATTTTTTTATCTCCATTCTCTTTGGAAACTTAAGTCTTTACTTCCTCCCCTTTTTATATTTTTGTCATTCCAGTTTATCTGTATTTACTTTTTGTTTCAGGTCCAATTGCCTCCTTTGGTATTTCTTTAAATGCTGGTCTTGTGCTAAAGAATTTCTTCAGGTTTTGTATGTCTGCAAAGGTCTTTATTCCTCCTTTATATCTCAAGGATAACTTTGCAGAGTACAGGATTCTTGGCTGGTAATTTTTCTCCTTTAATATTTTCAATGCTTTGTTCCATTCCCTTTTGGCTGGTGAGTTTCTGTTGAGAAATCTGATGAGAGTCTGATAGGCTTTCCTTTGCAGGTTATGGTGTTCTTTGTTCTGGCTGCCTTGAGATTCTTTCTATGTCTTTGACCTTTGACATCTTTAGTATAATGTGCCTTGGAGAGGGTCTGTTAGGATTCAAGTAGCTAGGAGTCCTGTTTCCTTCTTGGATTTGAGGTTCCAGTTCTTGCCATAGATTTGGGAAGTTCCCATCTACTATTGTCTGAGTAGATTCTCTGTGCCCATCTTGTCCTCTGCTCCCTGTGGAATACCTATTATTCTTATATTATTTTTTCTAATGGAGTCAGATAGTTCTTGTAAATATTTTTTATTTCTTCTAGCTTTTAGGTCTTTCTCTTCTTCCTTCTGTGACATTTCCAGATTTTTGTCTTTGATTTCACTAATTCTTTCCTCTGTCCAGTCAGTTCTGCTTCCTATGCTAGCTATTTCATTTTTCATTTCTTTTATTGTGTTGTTTATATCCAGAATCTCTATTTGCATCTTTTTCATAGATTCAATTTCCTTTCTGAGATCACTTAGCTTTTTCTGTGTACTCCGCCAGTTTTCTCTGATCTCTTTGAATATTTTCATAATTACAACCTTGACTTCTCTGTCATTTAGCTCATATAATTCCATATCTTCAAGTTCTTTTTCTGGAGATTTTTCTTTCTTTCTGAGCTTCTTTGTTCAAAGGGGTATTCATCACTGCTGAAGTGTTTTGTTTCCTGGACATGAGTACTTTGCCCTTGGTAGATGTGGAGGTATTTCTCTTTTACTTCCTAGCTGGTGTTAGTGTCTGATAATATTTTGTCTTATTTATTTCATTTTTCTCACAGTGGGAGACTTCCTAGGAGATGGGCTTCTCTTGACTCAGTTGCCCTGGTCTCTGCATGCGTCTTCTTTGGGAAGGTACAGTGGGCAATGGTATTCTATGTCTCTAAGATCCAACTGCTGTCAGAAGCTGCCACACCTAGATCCCTCTGCTGGCTTCAGTGGGACAGGTGGGGGCAGGGTTTGTTGGGAAAGGCACTGGTCTGATTGTGTCATAGGGCAATGGAGCTTCCCAGCAGCAGCTCACTAAAGGCCCATCATGGGCGTGGCCTGCAGTTCGAGCCCTGGGAGACAGCAAGCGGAAGCAGCCAGGCTCTGTGTCCAAGACCACACAGTGTTCCGGTTTGGGCCCACCTCACTGAGGGCCACTCTGTGCCTCCACCAGCAGCACACTCCCAGTGTCAGCACTCCAGCCACTGGAACGCCTGCCTCCAGCTCCAGCTGCCAACCTCATGCTCCATGGGACCCCAGCTCCAGCTGCCAGACTCAAGCGCCAGCAGCAATATCTTCACTCTGGTCACCCGCACCAATCTCTGGCTGCTGCTCGTGCCTTGCTCCAGCCTCCTGCCCCACACTCTGGCCACCCTCACCACACTACAGCTGCTCCCCCTGCACTCCCACCAGGGCCTCTCGCCACCATCAGCTGCACCTACTTTTTCTGTCCACCCTGCACTCTCGCCGTCTGTACCTCTTCCTCTGTCCATTCCAGGCCTCCAACCCGCCAAGTTATTCTGCACCTCAAACTGTGCCGCCCCCCCAACTCCCACCTCAGTCAGTCTCTCCTCTGCTGGACTTGGGTCAGCCTCTGGGTTGGTCACTGGGTTGGTCTCCGGGTCACACTTTGTGGCGTGTTTCCACACTGCTCCTTTTCTTTCTCTCTCACACACCTCTGTTTCTCCAGCTTTAGGTATTTTCTTGGGTCTCTCCGCCGAGGCTATGTGCTACTTAGGGATTGTCTGGCTGGATTTTAGTTGTTTAAATTGTTGTGTTTCCAGGAGAGGTTTCAAGAGCTCCTCTCACGCCACTATCTTGATTATGTCTCCCCAAAACTGTTATTTTTATCTCTATTTTTTTTCCAACTTTAATAGGTAGGCTGGGATGCTGGGATAGCTCAGCAGTTGAGTGCTTGCCTCACAATTGCAAGGCCTAGGGTTCAATTCCAAACCTAGCCTGTGCAACCCCATATGCTGAACTGCAGCACAACTGGTAACTTCGGGGATGGCTTGATGGTGAAGGTTCTCACCTCACATTTGAGAAACCTGTAGTTTAGTTCCCGCTTGGAGCAGCTCCACATCCACCTGTGTGGAATTCATTTACATCACAACTAATGATGTACAACTATGGAGACTGCTCTGGACCTCCCCTCCCCCCTCTTCTCTTTCTCTCTCTCTCACCTTATCTCAAACAAACAAACAATATATAAATAATATTTAAGCCTCTCTATCTCTGGAAATCATCCCAGCTGTATGTAGGGACACTCCTAAGACATCCCACTTCTCACATCTGGCTCTTTGTAAGAGAGCACAGCAGAGCAATGCTTACAATCAGGGAATTGGCCCACTTTATTCCCCAAGCACAAGCTCCTGTCTTCCTCTGAAGCAGGCCCTCTCTGCTCCCTCTAGTTTTCATGAAAAAAGAAAAAAAATATATATATATATAATAAATAAATATAAATAAATAAATTTTATATATATATATATCCTCCAATATGGAACAAGGCACAGAACATGCACATGGCCAGCCAGGAATATGTTCCAAGGCTGTCAGGCTTCTTCTCCTTCTCTTCTTCTTCCTTCTCCTTCTCCTTCCTCCTCCTCCTCCTCTTCTTCTTTTCTAACTTTCCCTGAACAAATCCTTTTGGCAATGGATTACCTCCAGGAGTATCCAACCCTTTAGGGTCCCTGGGCCACATTGGAAGAAGAATTGTCTTGGGCCATACCTAAAATACACTAACAATAGCTGACAAACTAAAAAAAAATCTCACAATGTTTTACAAAAGTTTATAAAATTGTGTTGGGCTGCATTCAAAGCCATTCTGGGCCACATGCAGACTGTGGGATGCAGGTTGAACAAACCTGATCTAGTTGATGTTATTATCCAGTTGACATGTGCAGAAATATTAATGTTCTTCATGGCTCCTAGTACTAGTTTTTATTCATGTGACTCACAGCTCATGAATTAAGACTTATACCATTTTATTCTGGCAGTTTACTAAAGGAATCTTTTGTCCATTCTTTCCATGTGACACATAGAATAGGCAACTGAGACCATGTCTAGTAAGTCAGAAAAAAATTTTCAGTTATTCTGTGCAAGTCAATTTTCTGAGCGATTTACAAAAACTAATTTATCTTGCATTTTTAATAGCCTGTGAAGGGCTGTCTAGTGCTTCCTGTATTTTTCTTGTCTGTGCTAGAGACCACTGGTCTCCACTGGTCTATGCTGGAGAAAAATGGAGTGAATGAGGCACAGAGAAGTTAGGTAACCTGCTCAAAAACACACCTGAAGGGCTGAGTTGGGTGCTGAGTCCTGTGCAGTACCCACACTCTGAATGAATTACATGCTGTGCAAGTCACTCTTCCACTCTGACTTTATAGTGATCCCACCAACCCTAAAGAGTTAAAAATACAGAGTTCTCATTCCCCATTATTGGTGTCTTTCCTCTGGTCTTCTAGGATTTACCATTAATTGCAAGTATTCTAACTTCACACAGTATGTTAATTACTAGCTAACCCTCAGACACTAATTAAACAAAACATCAGAGATAACTTCCCAGCCAGAGGAGAGTAAGGTTTTACTCCCAGTGTCTGGGGACAAAGAGCAGAGCCTTTATAGAAATGAGGGGAGAGAATGAGGTCAAGTTTAATCTGAGGGATAAACTTGAAAGAAACAGAAAACATGATATGAGGATGGCTTGTCAGCTAAGACACTTAGCGTCAGAAGTAACCTAACTGCATGAGTATATATGCTCACTCCGACCTATTTGAGTCTCTGCAGGCATTCCAGGGACAAGGTCTGCAAAGCTCCTCCATCACCCAGACAAAGTCCAGACAGCACGGAGTCTACCCAGTGAGCGTGTTGTGATGGAAAGCAGACTCTTCTAGACTGATAATAATCTCTCCACCTACTCAGAAGATGAGACTCAGGTAAGGAAAAGGTCTCAGCAGCCTCATCAGAGCAAATCAGTCAAGTCTTTCTGGAATACAAACAGCATTTCCAATGACTCTATCCCTAAATGTCTCACCCAACCAAGAGCCTCCATTCCTTCACCAAGCCCTCTGCAGAAACCAAGGAAATGGAGGCTAGTGGTTAGTCCTGTTCTCTAGACAAACTAAAGTCTGCACAATGCAGTAGAAGTTGGTCAGGCTATAGCAGTATGAACAATGGTCTATGCTGAAGACCAAGGGGATGTGGAACAGAGGACAGGTGGGTCAAGGAATAGTGGCCCTACATGAAGCAGCATATGTAATTGTGTACTTCAAGCTAGGAAAAACACAAGGAACAGAAGAGGTAGTTTCTGCCTCCAGGAGAACAGATGTTGCCCAGAGTATATAAGGACCCTGAGCCTTATGCTTTCCTTAGTATTTTTGACAATGCTGAGTTATAGATATAAAAACCATATTAAATTCAGGATGGCTATGGAAAGACAGGAACAAAGTGAGTAAAGCAAATGGTACCAATGCCCTTAGAAAACAAGCTTAGAGCTCAATTTTAGCAGCAAATTGAGATATTTAGAGAATAAAAAAGGCAATGGAGTGTGGGTGGGGAGAGGCATGTTCAGGAGAGGATTCCCCTGTCTCAGTGATAAGTGGATGCTTGCAGGGGCTTGTGTCCTCCCTGTGTGGGTTGTGTCCTCTCTTTGTGGTCCCAGAGGCCCATCTCTGCTGTGTTCCAGCTCCTTCTTCTTTCCTCTTTCCTGCTCACTAGTACTAGAAATAACTATTAATGGTCCCAGGACTCTACATGCTATACAGAAGAAGCTTTTTGAGAGATGAGACCCTTAGATTTGTTAACAAAAATCCATGATAATTTCATGAGTTTATTGCATTACTCATGCATTCCAAGTGCTATGAATGACACTGTATAAAATAGATTCTTGGTTTTAAGGTGACCAGATTTTAACATTGGTAAAGCAGGACACCATTGACTGGGGGTGAGGGGGTTCTTGATTTAAAATTTGGTCTGTCTCCCACCGTTCCCTAGCTTGTCGTGCATTCTTTCCAAAAATCGGGACTTCTTTAAAACGCCGCAGGACGTGGGACAAATTGTTAAAAATTGGGACTGTCCCACCAAAAGCAGGACATCTGGTCACCTAATTTTAGAGACATTACAATCTGTACAAAAAGAAAAAATTAACATATTGGAAATTCATAGCAAAGACAGCACATCATTAAGTTTTCCACTAGACAAGGTTTTAAGGATGTTTCCGCTTCACAAGGTATTTAGCAGAATCCTGCACATAAAAGGGGACTGTAGATGCTTTGGAGGCAGTGGTGTCCCTGGCCAAGGGTTACAGCATTGGGGACTGTAGGAGGTAAAGACCCTCTATGTACATCAGCAATGGGAGGGCTTGAGTAGCTCACCCCATGGAGTCGTATCTCAGCACTGACCTGAGGGAGGACGGTGTCCTTAACCATTATGAACATCTCAGCCAGTCCATTATTTAAGAAGAACCTATGAAGGCACATATCCAGGGTCTGCTACACACACTGAGAATGACGGTGGTCACTGAACACTGATTCACTTCCCTTCTCTCACTGTTTGTTAAAAAGTATTTTTTAATCCCTATAATTAAAGCATTTTGAAAAATCATATCTCACCCTCTTGTGAGAATATGGCTCTCAGTGCTCCTCAAACCCTGTGTATAGAGTTGACAGTAGGTGGTTCTTGGCAGGGAATAGCCAGGGTGGTTTATGAAGCAGGTGGGGCTGCAGTGAGGCCCCAGATGCAATGTCGGCTGGTGGCTTCCCAGCAGGACAAAATTGGCACAGCCTAGTAAGTGTGAGCAGGACACAGCAGAAAGGGACAGCACGTACATGGTACTGTCAGACCCTTACCCTGTTCTGGTTTACTTGGTTTTAATCTGATCAGAACTTCCATCCAAGAATAAGCATCATCAGGATAGGCCTGGAAATACACAGAGGTCATGAGAAAAGCACCTTTTGCTTTTCATGATGAAAGGTCACCTGTTAATATCTGGGAAGGAAAGTATTGTCCCCAGGGTTCTTCTTCCCCCAGCCAGTCGCAGTTATGGCCTTGGCAGTGAGCCTGGCCCTGCACCTGTCATCTGGGTGGAGGAATATAGGCTGAAATTTAGGTTGAAGAAAAATATCTTTTAAGCTAATAAGTAATAAAAGCCCATGACCTAGTCATTGTTTTCCTACCTCATGACCTTATTTCCAGAATTTCTCTCCTGCTTGTTGGAGCAAATAACACACTTTGTCAACCAGGAAGAATTTAGGAGCAGTGTCAGCTGTTATAACAATATGTCTGTACACATCATAAGGGCTGTACATCACAAAGCAATTGCTATATATCATAGGTTCATGCATGTGCTCACAGCTTTGCCTGCCAGTGGGCGTGGTATAAGAAGTATCAGTAAGGTACCCCATGGGATGTGATGGTAGTCAAAATAAACTGACCTAATGTGAGAATACAATCCCTATTCTTACTACATAACCATTTAACACGTTAAGTGCCATGTCAGTCACCAGTGACTGACACTGAACTTTCCGTTCAGACCGCGTCAGTCACTGGTGACCGACAGTATACTTTTCGTGCAGGCCATGGTATTGTATGTTAACTAATAATATAAAATTTTTTAAATTACATTCTATTTATGAATTTTAAATAAGATTTCCCACTTGTCTTTCCATTTTAAAATGGTTATTCCATTTTTGTTTTCCTTCGCTATAATTTCTCCCTGTTTAGGGAACATTTTCACATTCACAGGTAAAGAAAAATATTTTTCTGCACTGGAACAAGAATCGCAGACAAGTGACTGAATATAAAGCACTTCTAAAATAATACATTGTACAGATTGCAGTAAATAATAAATATTCACACAGTAAATACATTCTATATGTAAACATTCATCCTTATCGCAAGCTAAACAGATCTCAGGTTGCCAGCATTTTGGTGAAATCTGATATAAGGGGCCAAGCGGTAAGCAAGACAAAATAGCCTGGGCATTTAACATGTTAAGGAGATGGGTTCTTATTTTTGAGGTAACTGGAAGACCTAAAGATATCTTTGCTTTTAAGACCTGGGTCTTAGAAAGTTGACTCCTTTGTGAATGTGAGTGTTGGGTTGGACAAGGAAGGCACTACATATAGGTAGATGGTTATTGAACTCTAAGAAGGGTTCAGATGGCTGTGCTGATCCAGGACAGCAGTGGTGAGGATATAGACAGCCCATGCCTGTGCCAGTGTGCTGATGGAACCAATACAACATGGTCACTGATAAAATGCGGTGAGTGAAAAACAGGACATTATTAAAGTCACCTGAATACTTGGTGTCAGAATAAGTGATGCAGAGGCAGCCAGAAATTAGAAGAAAGGGCCTGGTTGGAAGTTAGAAGAGTGGCTAACAGGTTAAACGTAAAAATTCTTCAGCTAATGTCAAAAGGAAGGCTGGATGGCAGTGAAGAAATGGCAGCTAGAGAAAGATGTCTTGAAGTATTCTCCTAAGGGTCATTGTGGCAGACTTAGGGATTACTATGTTTATCCAGCAAAGAAAGACAGTATCTTGAAGAGCACCTCCATTTGGGGAGTAGGAAGATGAAAAAGGGTCAAGAAAATGCAGAGGCCAATCTGAAGAAAAACTTCCTGCAGAACAGCAAGGGATCCGATTCAGAGCTCAGAGCTAGAATATTCAGGCCAGGATGGTGCTGTGTGTGTGTGTGTGTGTGTGTGTGTGTGTGTGTGTGTGTGTGTTTGGGGGGGAGGGTGTGCATGCACAGGCCAGGATGGTGCTGTGTGTGTGTGTGTGTGTGTTTGGGGGGGAGGTGTGCATGCACAAAAGAACGGACATGTACCCAGCATGTCCAGTTCACTGAATACACTGAACTGAAAATTACAAAGTCTGTCTAGACTCTCCTCCTCAATTCCCTTTCCCCTTTCCCTATGGCACTACTGCTCTTTTTCAGAAATTCTCTTCTGTCTCAGTCATTTGCACTAATGCCATACTGCTTTCCAAGTCACCAACTGCTTTTTTTAAAGCAAAGTGCTGGAGAGGACAATGGTTAAGAGTCTTGCTTTGTTACTTGCTGTTGTGTAGACAATCTAGAGTAGACCAGCTATCTTTTCTATGCCACTTTGCTCAACAGTGACACTGGGGGTAAAAGACATCTATTAATACTTACTGAGTCATTAAAGCACTAAATAAGATATCATATAAAATTGTTATCACAGCACCTGGCTCATATGGAGGGCTTAAGAATTTGTATTTATTAAGTGTGGCCTATATCTATCCCTCTATCTTTCTTAGTTCCTTCATCTGTTTTTATCTTTCTTCACTATCTCTGTAAATTCCTCACCCACCCCTTTTTTTGTCCAATTTAGACTCTAAGAAGAAACCTTAGAATCAGAAAGCTAAGAAAGAGAAATGAAATGATTACTTTTTTATATTAAAAGTGTATTAGTCTGATTTTTATTCTGTTCAACTCACTGCATCAAAACCTGGGCCTAAGCTCCCATTAGAGTTAAAATAATCAGATTCTATAATATTTATCTTAGAAGTATTGTTTATACAATAGTAGGAAAAAGTCCATGAAGTAGGTGTTGCACAAGAATATTGGGAACTGTAGAGCAAATTATACACAGTCCTGAAACAGCAGAGAAAGAAATAAGGTTTCCTTTTATTTATCCAGTTTAGTCCCAGAGTTTGAGTTATATTCAATAATACTAGGTTTCTTTAGAATGTACAACTGGGAGTGGAGATAGGTGCTTGTTTATCACATCATCTAATCTGAGCAGATCTCATGAATTATTAATAGTTAGTGCATAAAGCCTCAAATAAGAAAGTAAAAGTGAATTCTTCATTAATGACCTACATACAAGATTTAATTTATTTCAATCCTGTACTGGACTATATCACCCCCATCAGGAACTTGTGCATGTCCATCGCTAGGAAGAGGGTAGAAGGTAGGAGGCTGATGAAGCTCAGTGGAAAGACCTCGTGAATCAGCAGATGTCAACCCCATTTTCTTCTAACCACAGTGGACCTCAGATGTCAGATCACTGTATTTTCCAGCTCATACAGGAAACAGCTACTTGGCAAAGTTGTACAGAGAATTCTAATGTCACTGAAACTGCCCAATAAATATTAGTCCTGGAGGAAATCTGATCCTTTAGGACACAATACCAGTAGCTCTATTTCTTACTCAGATCAAGGTTTTTCTCCCCATGCTCAAATCCTGTGCTCTGGGGTCACTTTGGATTGCATGATCAAGGCAAGAGTAGAAGTGATTAGCTTTTCCACCCCAGGGACACAGGAAGATAGACTGCGCTCCTGACAGTGCTGCCTATGAGTAAGCAGCCAAGGGGTGGGGGTGGGGGGCTGGGGAGGGCTGGGGGGGAAGGAACCAGCACCGTGCTGAGAACCTTAGGAGGTGAGTAGGGTGTAGTCATATTAATAAACCACCCAGCTTCTTTAAAAGCCCTTACACTTGCTTTATGCTATCTCCCATTTCCCTCCCATTTCCACCTCTTCAATGCAAAACAAGAAAGCCTGAGAAGGTGGTCAATACCCTGTCAATGAGTTTGTAGAGATAAGACATTCTAATGGTGATAAAAGCTATGGCAGACTTTGACCAACTTGGAAGAAAATTATTTGTACAATATGCTTTCACAAAGGTAATGTCCCTTTATGTAGTTGAAGCAGGTATTCTGTCCCCTTCTTCAATATGCAGGTATTGAAATTAGGAAAGATTAAATGGCATAGTCAAGGTTACAGAGTAGAAGGGAGAGCAACACACATGTGCAGCTGTTCAGCCTCCTGGCCATGACTCCCCCACATCTCAGGGTCTGCACAGAGATAAGACAGGGAAGAACCCATATAGGAAAATACAGGCCCAGACTGAGAAAGACAAGCATTCCTCTTCTCAGGTTGTATTCATTTTGACTTTCTTGATTCATCACAGGTGCCAGAAAATGCTTCAGCATGGCAACTGACAATCAGAGCTTTTGGGGGGATCCTCCAAGGCACTTCATCCTTCTAGGTGTTTCTGACAGGCCATGGCTGGAATTCCCTCTCTTTGTGGTCTTTCTGGTGTCCTATGTCCTTGCCATGCTGGGGAACATTGCCATAATCCTGGTGTCCAAGCTGGATCCCCAGCTCCACAGCCCCATGTATATCTTCCTCAGCCACTTGTCCTTCCTGGACCTCTGCTACACCACCACCACAGTCCCTCAGATGCTGATCAACATGGGTAGCCCCAGGAAGACCATCAGCTATGGTGGCTGCACAGTGCAGTATGCAGTTTTCCACTGGTTGGGTTGCACTGAGTGCATCGTTTTGGCCGCCATGGCCCTGGACCGCTACATGGCCATCTGCAGGCCCCTGCAGTACACTCTCACCATGGATGGCCCTCTCTGCCAGCAACTTGTGGGCATGGCCTGGCTAAGTGGCTTTGGCAATTCTCTGGTTCAAGTCACCTTGACAGTACAGTTGCCTTTCTGTGGGCAGCAGGTGCTAAACAACTTCTTCTGTGAGGTACCAGCAATGATCAAGTTGTCATGTGCCAACACAGCCGTAAATGACACCACACTGGCTGTGCTGGTGGCCTTCTTTGTGCTGGTCCCACTAGCTCTCATCCTTCTCTCATATGGCTTCATTGCCCAAGCGGTGCTCAGAATCCAGTCCTCTAAGGGGCGACACAAGGCCTTTGGGACCTGTTCCTCCCACCTGGTGGTGGTCACCCTCTTCTACCTTCCTGCCATCTACATGTATCTGCAGCCCCCTTCCAGCTACTCCCAAGAACAGGGCAAGTTCATCTCTCTCTTCTATTCCATAATCACCCCCACCCTCAATCCCTTCATCTATACCCTGAGGAATAGGGATGTGAAGGGAGCTCTGAGAAGACTCCCAGCCAGAGTTTGGAGGCTTTACAGAAGATGACGAGCTGAGATATGGTGATCTCCATTGGTCATAGAACACCAGGCAGGTATGCTGAATGCTCAGAGCACCTTTTACTTATGGAGCCAATAACTAAACAGTGTAAACATTTGGAGAGATATCAGGATCTCCTCAAATCTCCTGTCCAAAACAGTTCACCTCTTGAGTGGTCACAGTGCCTAAAATCCCATCTTTCCCAATAGTTTTTCATTCTAATGGCCATATGTTTTTAGGAATCGTTTAAAGTGAATTGGTATTCAATAAGTATTTGTTAAATCATGTAACCTCTAATGTCCTGATTCTTTCCTCTTCTGATATTCCTATTTTTCTTCTATTTTTCTCCAACTTGTCTCTTTCTAATCTTTTCCTGTCTCATTACTCTGGAGTATATAAATAATGTGCAATTGAAGCATAATCTTATATTACTTATAATAAATTTAAGTTCATTTCCATATAGTTAGCTCTCCATAAATTTTATGACTTTGAAAAAAAAAAAAGAATGTAGATTACTTTCTTTATCCTGTGACCCAAGATGATGATTTTTTTTCCTGTTGTTAAATTTTTCTTCTATAGAAAGAATCCCTACCACTGGCTGGGAACTAGTACCAGAATATTGATCATGGATGTATAAGAGTCTGTATTAGAGTCTGTGGGTACAAATCAAAACAGCATCAGTCTATTATCTAAAAAAAAAAGATACATTCTAGTTGAGAACACAAAATATAAACACATTCAAAGTTAAGGACAATGCAACTTTAAATAAATAATTCAAGTCATTGTAACAGCTAATTTTTGTAACAACATCCAAGATGCAGATATTAGATATTAGATTAAGAATATTTATGTATACCATCTTTATTAAACCTCAAGTTATTCATGATGCAATTACTTTTATGATATTCCATTGTCATATAAGAATTTGATTATTAGAGAGGTTGCAATAACTTGGCCAAGGTCCCTCTAGCAGCTGAGGGAACTGAGAAAAACATTGAAGTCTGTGGCTACCTCAAGTAGGAAATGGGTAGAACCTTATATTTGCATTTTTTTTATGATTTAGATTTATTTACAGTTAATTTATTTGTCTTATCTCCCTACTATAAATGTCAAATATTAAGCAAGCATAGAAAATAACATATCATTATAATAATAAATGTGTGACAACAAGGACAAAAGAGAAAGTTAGAGAAGTTTTTCTGACAGTAGAGAAAAAAAGGGAATACAAACCACAAAGCTGCCAAATTTGATTTACAAAATGTGAAAGAAACATAACTGTTCTTGTTACTAAAAACGAATTCTTTTCCCTTGGGCTACCCATAGAACAGCCCCTGGACAGTAGTTAAAAGCTCTCTAGAACTACCTTAACGTACACATAATGATGTATATAAGATTTTTCTTCGAACTTTTTCTAATAGCAGAAGTCCAAGAAACAATTTAATGAAAGCAATATGACACGGATCTGAAGAAATCCAACCCATACATCTAGCTACATAAGAAGTTTGCCTAGTTCTAGGGTGCATTTGAGGTTGCTGAGGACTGTTTTCTGCAATCGATGTTCTAGAATAATAATTACCTCAAAGCCTCTCTACTCCTTGCAGTGAGAGGTAGAGATCATTAGAATAAAGTAAAAGTTAATATTCTAGATCTTCCAAAGCAAGATTATAAGAAATCTGGCAGCTTTTTGCTAGTAACACTCTCTGGGTCTTCAAGTCACCAAGGGAGAAGTTCAACTACCCTAAGACAGACATGCTAAAGAGACTTCAGGTGGATGCTATCCTCCACAGTCCCACCTGGAGCTATCCTCGACCCAGCCAAGAGCTAGCCCACCCACCATTTCAATACCACTGAATGACCTCAGTAAATAAAACATGGAGCAGAAGAATCTCCAAACTGAGCTCTGCCTAAATTCCTAACCCAATAAATGGTGAAACATAATAAAAGGGTTGTTATTCTAAGCCACTAAATTGTGGGGTGATTTGGTAGGAATTCCTAGAATAGGCCTAGGCAGACTTTTTCAGAGCAAGAGCTGCTTTTCCAGTGTCACTGTCCACCAGTTATGTATATTATCATTCAGGAATTCACCTCAAAATTGTGTGACAGTCCATCAGTGGACAATGGTCAACATCTTGCCCAGCCCTAGCTAGAATATTCAATATCAGAGTTGTGTAAAACCACAAGATAAACATGGTAAATTTTCCAGAAGCATAAACATTATTCAACATTTTAGGGGGGTACATTTAAATAACTCAACTGATCATTAAATTAAAGCATGCTTCCATTATAATAAACTGACATCATAAATAGAAAAATGTGGATACATGTTTATAATGAAACCCACAACTTCAAATATTATGAATGCTTTGGGTGCTCTGCTCTATGTTATGGTAAGACCCTGAAATTCACTTTGTTCTGAAGTGTACGTTGTAGAAAAGTATGAAAACACTGCTAAAGAGGAATAGATACAATGTGTGCTCTTTAGGCACTCTTTCAAAAGATCATGTTTGCCAAAAAAGCTTTGGAAACATGTTGGCCTGTACTATGATCATAGTGAGACTCTGTAAGAGATTCTTGAATATGGGTATCATATGTTGTCAGCTAAGAGTAAAGCTATCATCTTTAATAGTCACTTATCTAATGTTCTAGTCAAAATGGAGTGGCATCCACCTTCTCAATGTGAGGAGTCTAACCTAAACAAATAGCCTCTTCAATTCAACTTGAAAGTGAGCCGAAGAAAAGCCATAATCTT
The DNA here is from genome assembly GCA_004027555.1 of Craseonycteris thonglongyai. Classification (NCBI taxonomy): domain Eukaryota; kingdom Metazoa; phylum Chordata; class Mammalia; order Chiroptera; family Craseonycteridae; genus Craseonycteris; species Craseonycteris thonglongyai. Next base: position 15,485 of record PVKE010023342.1, read on the forward strand.
CCTCAAGAAAACTGAAGGTAATATGTGCTCTAAAAATAAAAGGCAGAGGGTCTGCCTTTCATCAGTAATGGCTTTTCTCATACCAAATACAAGGTTGCAAAGTATTCAGTTAGTTAATTACCAGATTGTCTTGTAATAGTCATTAGTTAGTGGGACTTTTATAGGAAAGGGAGTGACATTTATTCTAGGCTTTCTGTGGCTCTTCATTCTGATATCAATCATTTATCAGAGCCTTAGGCCTATTTAGGCCACTCCAAACTCATGACAATAAAGTAAACAAAATCAAGTGCTTCAGTTGTTTATTTTTAAAAGGATTACCATATCTTTTCCTTTTTTCTTATTAACAATTATCAGATGTTTTTTAAAAACAATGTAATCAGTTAAGCACACAAATTTGACCATCTCTCTTTCATGCTTTTGAATTTTTCATGCCATTTGAGCCCATTATGTTCAAGGCAAAATCCAAATTTCTAAATAAAAGTCATGCTTATCTTTGTCCTTCCCCTGGTCTCATCTCCCCTAATACCCCCACTCACCTACCCCTTCCCCATTCATGAGGCACCCAGTTCTCCCTCTGCTCATCCTGGTCTTCAGCCACATTGAAGCTGTGTTCATATAAACAAAGAATTGATTTAAAGCATAATGCTCTATGTAGCCTCCTTTTCCCAGTTAATAAGAAAACTATACTTTTCATTTTGCATAAAGCCCAGCCAAATTCTTTTGGTTAAGTTCAACCATCTTATGCTTCTTCACATAAAGCATGTAAGTCTTGATACATTCACTTTATTCTGGGGTAAATGCTCAGTTAAATGAGCCTTCATAGTGTTTCTCTAAGTGTATGTTTTACCCACCGTGTCAAGACTGACTTTAGGAAAAGCCTGGATGGCTCAGTGGGTTAAGCACTTGCTTTGCAGCCCCAAGGACCGAGGATCGAATCCTGGCCCTGGCTCATGCAGACACATATGCTGAACTGGGTGTACTTCTCATGTGGTGGCTCCCCAGTTGAGTTCTCACTGGGGCAAGCTTCACATGTTGGAGGCCCCCAGTTTGGTACCTGGCTCGAGGGGGCATGCCTCCCATGTGGGAGGCCCCTGGCCTGGTTCTTGCCCTGCATGGCCGCTTCCCACCTGTGTGGAAAGAAACAATGTTAAAAACTGATGTACTACTATGGAGACTGATCTGGGCACTCCCCCTTCTCTCTGTCTCTGTCTCTCTCTGTCTCTGTCAAAAACAATAAAATAAATCTTAAAAAAAAAAGACTGACTCTTTATAGGACAATATAAAAGGAAGTCTAGAACATGGTTCAGATGGGCATGTTTACATCTTTACATTTGACCATCTTGAGAACACAGCAACAACCAATTGTAGTGACACTGAGTTCCTGCTGATGCAATATGAGAATTTCTTCTTTCATTCCCTAACAATACTCAAGTACATTTGATCACTACCTAACATGTGAAACACACAGCAAGAAAAGCAGAATCATGATCTTAACCTCAAATTTATTTAGATTTATCACTCTCTTACTTTAACCTCCAATCCCATCTGCTACAAGATTTCCTTGATGAACTAAATGTGTCAAAAATTTTCTTCCAAGAAGCATCAAGATGGTGGTGTGAGAGGAGCTCTTGAAACCTCTCCTGGAAAGAACAGCAAATTAAATAACTAAAATCCTACAGGAGAATCCCTAAGTAACACATAGCCTCAGCTGAGGTACCCACTCATCACAATGAAATACCTAAACCTGGAGAAAGAGAGGCAAGTGAGAGAGAAAGAAAGGGAGCAGTATGGAGACATGCTGTGGAGTGTGACCCAGAAACCTACCTGGTGACTGACCCAGAGGCTGACCCAGAGACCAGCAGAAGAGAGATTAACTGAGGTGGGAGCACAGGGGCGCAGGTCCAGGTGCAGAATGACTCTGGGCAGGATGGAGGCCTAGAATGGACAAATGCGGAGGTTCAGATGACCAGAATGTGGGGTGGACAGAAAAAGCAGGTGCAGCTGACTATGACAAGAGGCCCTGGAGGGAGTGTGGGGGGAAAAGCCATGGCATAATGAGGGTGGCCATAGCACAGTGCAGGAGACCAGAGCAGGTCACCAGCAGCACCCAGAGATTGGCATGGGTGACTGAAATTAGGATTCAATTGCCAGCTCATGGGTCAGGCAGCTGCAGCCAGGGGCCCACACAGCATAAGGCCAGTGACTAGAACAGGAAGCAGACGTTCTGGTGGCTGGAGTGCCAGCAGCAGGAGTGTGCTGCTGGCTGGAGTGACAGCAGCAGGAGTGTGCTGGTGACTGAAGCTCAGAGTGGCCCTCGATAAGGTGGGGCCCCAGCCAGAATACTGCATGGCCTTGGACACAGAACCTGGCTGCTTCCCCTTGCTATCTCCCAAAGCTCACCCACCAACCTCCCCGACAGACTGCCTTAAGTGAGCTGCTGCTGGGAATTCATTATTACCCTGTGAAGCAAACAGACCAGCACCTTTCCCAACAAACCCCATCCCCACCTTTCCCACTGAAGCCAGCAAAGGGATCTAGGAAAACTGAAGCACAGGTGTGGCAGCTCCTGAGTGCAGTGGGATCTTGGAGGCATAGAATAGCATTGCCCACCATATCTTCCCAAAGAGAAGGCATACAGAAACCAGGGAAACTAAGTCAAAAAGAAGTCCACATCATAGGAAGTCTCCCACAGTGAGAAAACCAAAGAACCAAGAAAAAATATTATAAGACATGGCAGCAACACCAGCTAGGAAGTAAGAGAAAAAGTTCTTCACATCTACCAGGAAGAAGTTCTCACATCCAGGAAAAGAAATGCTCCAACAGTAATGAGTATCCTATTGAGCAAAGGTGCTCAGAAAGAAAATAAAAAATCTTCAATAAAAGAACTAGAAAATATGGAAACATACGAGTTAATGACACAGGATTTAAGACAGCAATTCTGAAAACACTTAAAGAGGTAAAAAAAAACAACTGGTGGAGTACATGGAGGGAGCTAAATTATCTCAGAAAGGAAATTGAATGTATAAAAAGAAAGCAAATAGAAATTCTGGAGATAAACAACACAGTAAAAGAAATAAAAAATGAAATAGCTAGCATAGAAACCAGAGCTGACCAGATGGAGGAAAGAATTAGTGAAAAAAAAAAATCAAAGGTAGAAATTTGAAAATGTCACAGAAGGAAGAGAGAGACCTAAAAGCTAAAAGAAACAAAACATATCTACAAAAACTATCTGATTTTATTAGAAAGAATAACATAACAGTAATAGGTTTTCTGGAGGAAACAGAGGACAATGTAGGCACAGAGAACAGCTCAGACAAATAATAAATGAGAAATTCCCAGCTCCATGGAAAGAACTGGATCCTCAAATTCAAGAAGGAAACAGGACCCCTATCTACTTGAATTCTAACAGACCCTCTCCAAGGCACATTATACAGAAGTTGTGAAAGGTAAAAGATGAAAGAACAATCCTCAAGGCAGTCAGAAAAAAGAACACCATAACCCATAAAGGAAAGCTCATCGGAAAATCATCAGATTTCTCAACAGAAGCTCCACAAGCCAGAAGTGAGTGGAATCAAATACCGTATTCAAAATATTAAAAAAGAGAAATTTCCAGGCAAGAATCCTGTACCCAGCAAAGTTATTCTTCAGATATGAAGGAGGAATAAAGACCTCTTCAGACATACAGAAACTGAAGGAATTCTCCAGCACAACACCAGCATTTCAAGAAATACTGGAGGAGGGAGAAGCTGGATGGCTCAGTGAGTTAAATGCTCGCTTCACAGACCCAGACACCGAGGATCGAATCCTGGCCCCGGCCCATGCAAACCCATATGGTGAACTGGAGTGTGCTTCTCATGAGGGAGGCCCCCAAATTGGTTATTGCCCTCCTGGTTAGGTCCCTGGCTGGAAGGAGTGTGACTCACATGTGAGAGGCCCTCAGCCAGTTTTCATCCTGTACTGCCCCCACTCACTTGTGTGGAACAAAACCATGTTGAAAACTGATAATAGTCCACCATAGAGACTGTGCTGGGCCCTCCCTTTTCTCTCTGTCTCTCTCTGTCTCTCTCTGTCTCTGTCAAAAACAATAAAATAAATCTTAAAAAAAAAAAGAAGCAGAAATATTAAGAAAAAAATTGGATGTAAAACAAAATGTAAAAATAAATACAGATAAACTGGAACACCAAAAACATAAAAGAGGAAGAAGTAAAGGTTTAAATATCCAAAGAATATGGAGATAAAAAACATCCTTAAGGAAAAGAATCACTGCATATATAAAACATTCTTTTACATAAAGTTCATGGTAAATACTCAAAAAGAACTTAGAACTGGGACACATAACAAAAAAAAGAGGAGAAAATAATCATAAACACCATCAAACTAAAATAATTGATTGGGGAATAAAAAAGCAAAGAAGCAATAAAAAAAAGAGCTATAAAAAACAAAAGATAAAATGACTATAAGAAATCCACATATATCAGTCATCACCCAAAATGTAAATGGACTTAACTCACCAATAAAAAGACACAGAGTAGGGCACAAGGATTCAAAATACGCAAATTGATCAATGTGATATACAACATAAACAAAATAAAAGACAAAAACCATATGATTATATTAATTGATACAGAAAAAGCATTCGACAAGATACAACATCCATTTATGATCAAAACATTTAATAAAATGGGTATAGAAGGAAAGTACCTCAACATAATAAAGGCCATATATGACAAACCCTCAGCGAATGTCATACTGAAAGGGGAAAAACTGAAAGCTTTTTTTCTAAAATCAGAAATGAGACAGGATGTCCCTTGTCACCACTGCTATTCAACATAATACTGAAAGTTCTAGCTAGAGCCATTGAGCAGCAAAAAAAAAAAAAAGTCATCAAAATTGAGAGCAAAGAAATTAAACTGTCATTTTTTGCAGATGACATATCCTTTATATTAAAAACCCTACAGAGTCCACCAGAAAACTATTAGAAATAATAAATGAATACAGTGAAGTTGTGGGATACAAAATCAATGTACAAAAATTCATAGCATTTTTACATACAAAAACAAAATTTCAGAAAAAGAAATGAGAAAAATGATACCATTTGTGATCAAAACAAACAAAAAAATACTTAGGAATACCGTATTTTCCGGCGTATAAGACGACCGGGCATATAAAACGACCCTAATTTTACAGTTAAAACATAGGTTTAGGCCTATATTCGCTGTATAAGACTACAGCCTCGGAAGTGGGGGGTAGTCTTATACAGCGAATATAGGCCTAAACCTATGTTTTAACTGTAAAATTAGGGGGTCGTCTTATATGCCCGGTCGTCTTATACACCGGAAAATACGGAGACACTTAACAAAGAACGTGAAGGACTTATACACAGAAAACTCTAAGAAACTACTAAAATAAATAGAATAAGATACAAAGAAATGGAAAGATATTCTGTGTTCATGGATTGGAAGAATCAACATAGTTAAAATGGCCATGTTACCCAAAGCAATATGCAGATTTAATGCAACTCCCACATTCTTTTGAGAGATATAAAAAAAAATTATCAGATTCATATGGAACCACAAAAGACACCAAATTGCAAAAGTAATCCTCCGAAAAAAAATAAGGCTAGAGGCATTACGCTTCCTGACTTCAGTCTATACTACAAAGTATCAATAATCAAAACAGCTTGGTTTTGGCAGAAAAGCAGACATATGGGCCAATGGAACAGAATGAAAACCCAGAAATAAACCCACAAATATATGGACAGATAATTTTTGACAAAGGAGCAAATCATATAAATGGAAAAAAGAGAGCCTCTTCAGTAAATGGTGCTGGGAAATTCAGAAAACTGCATGCAAAAGAATTAATCTGAACTGAGAACTGTCACCACATACCAAATTTAACTCAAAGTGGATTAAAGACCTCCACATAAGACCCAAAACAATAAAATGCATAGAAGAAAGCATCAGTACTAAATTTATAAACCTTGGGCTCAGAGAGCATTTAAAAAACTTGACCCCAAAGGCAAGGGAAATAAAAACAAAAACAAAAATGAATGAATGGAACTATATAAAACTAAAAAGCTTCTACACAGCAAAGGACACCATTAACAAAGTAAAAAGGAAACCACCAGAATGGGAGAACATATTTGCAAACAATGCCTCTGATAAGGGGCTAATATCTAAAATATATAAAGAACTCATGCAACTAACTCAACAACAAAAAAAACGAATGATCCAATTAAAAAAATAGGCAGACTTAAACAGATACTTCTCCCATGAAGGCATACAAATAGCCAAAAGACACATGAAAAAATGCTCAACATCAATAGCAATAAGGGAGATGCAAATAAAAACCACAATGAAATATCATCTCACACCTGCTAGAATGGCTATAATCAATAAGACAAGGAATAACAAGTGCTAGAGAGGCTGTGAAGTAAAAGGAACCCTCATGCATGGCTGGTGAGAATGTAAACTGGTACAACCACTATGGAAGGCTGTATGGAGATTCCTCAAAAAAGTAGGAATGGAATTGCCATATGACCCAGCCATCCTTCTACTGGGCATCTACCCAAAAATCCTGAAAACCTTAATCTTTAAAGATGTTTGTACCCGCATGTTCATCGCAGCACTGTGCACAGTGGCCAGAACATGGAAACAACCAAAATGCCCTTCGATAGATGACTGGATAAAGAAGATGTGGTACATTTACACAGTGGAATACTACTCAGTGATAAGAAATGATGAAATACAGTCATTTGTGACAACATGGATGGACCTTGAAACCATCTTATTAAGCGAAATAAGTCAGAATGAAAGAATCAGGAAACATGGCCTCACTTATAGGTGGATTATAAAACTGAAAGTAACAAAGAAACAAAGACTTATGGACACACTCAATAGTTTGGTGATTACCTGAAGGAAGGGAAGGAGTAGGGAGGGAAAGTGGGGAGGGGAGGTGGGAGTGGGCACCAGACTTACGGACAGACTCAATAGTTTGGTGGTTACTTGAGTGAAGGGGAGTGGATGAGAGGGCGAGTGGGTGGATGGGGGAGTGGGATTGGGCACCAGATATATGGTGATGGAAGGAGAGCTGATTCTGGGTGGTGAGCACATAATGCAATACATAGGTGATGTAACGTAGATTTGAACATCTGGAAACTATATAATTGTTACCAATCAATGTCATCCCAATAAATTTAACAACAAAAAAAGATAATAAGAGACAAAAATGGACATTTCATAGTGATAAAGGGGACAATACAACAAGAAGATATTATACTTATTACTAGATATGCCCCCAACCAACAGCAACAAAATTTACAAGGCAACTACTAACATCTAAAAGGAGAAACTGACAAAAACACAATTATAGTAGAGGACTTAAATACCCCATTGACAGCCATGGACAGATCATCCAAATAGAAGATAAAGAAATATCAGCTTTCAATGATACATTACAGCAACTGGACATACTTGACATTTACAGGACACTTCATCCTAAAACACAGGACTATACATTCTTTTCCGGTACACATGGAACATTTTCAAGGATAGATCACATGCTGGGAAACAAAGCTAGCCTCAGCAAATTTAAGAAGATTGAAATCATACCAAGTGTATTCTTCAATCACAACGTTTTGAAATTGGAGATCAACTACAGAAAGAAAGCAGGAAAAACCACATATACATGGAAATTAAACAACATGTTATTAAAAAATGACTGGATCAAAGAAGAAATAAAAGACATTTAAAAATACATAGGAACAAATGACAATGAAAACACAACATACCAAAATTACTGGGATGCAGCAAAAGCAGTAATAAGAGGAAAATTTATATCACTACAGGCCTTTCTCAAGAAACAAGAAAAATTACAAGTAAACAACCTAAAGCACATCTTCATGAACTAGAAAAAGAACAGAAAACACCCAAAGCCAACAGAAGGAAGGAAATAATAAAAATTAAAGCAGAACTAAATAAAATAGAGAATAAAAAACAATAGAAAAAATTAATGCAACAAAGAGATGGTTCCTTGAAAAATTAATAAAATTGACACACCCCTGGCTAGACTCACCAAGGGAAAAACAGAAAACACACAAATAATGTGAAATAAAAGTGAAAGAGGGAAAATTACAACGGATACCACAGAAACACAAAAGATCATACAAAAATACTATGAAGAACTATATGCCACCAGATTTTGCAACCTAGAAGAAACGGACAAGTTTTTCGAGACATATAGTCTATCTAGACTGAATCAAGAAGAACTGGATAACCTAAACCAGTGGTCGGCAAACTGGGGCCATATATGACAAACCCTCAGCAAATATTATACTGAATGAGGAAAACCTGAAGCCTATTTTCCTAAAAGCAGGAACAAGACAGGGATGCCCTGTCACCACTGTTAGTTGACATAGTTCTGGAAGTTCTAGCCAGAGCAATGAGGCAAGAGGAAGGAATAAAAGGTATTAGAATTGGGAGAGAAGAAGTTAAACTTGCACTCTGCAGATGGCATGATCCGTCATATAGAAAACTCTAAAGACTCTATCAGAAATCAATTACAAATAATAGACTAATACAGTAAAGTTGCAGGATACAAAATTAAAGGACACTTTAAAGTAAAGTTGCAGGATACTACAAAGCCTCAGTAATCAAAACAGCTTGGTATTGGCGGAAAAACAGACACACGGACCATTAGAACAGAATTGAAACCCCAGAAATAAACCCACAAATATATGAACAGATTATTTTCGACAAAGAAGAGAAAAATGCACAGTGGGGGAAAGAAAGCTTCATCAGTAAATGGTTCTGGGAAAACTGGTAAACCACAATGCAAAAGGCTGAATGTGAACTATGATCTCTTGCCATATACCAAAGTTAACTCAAAATGGATTAAAGACCTCCAAATAAGACTGGAAATAATAAATTGCATAGAAGAATACATTGTCACTAAACTTATGGACCTGGGATTCAGGGAGGACTTTATGAATCTGACCTCAATGGCAAGGGAAGTAAAAGCACAAATAAATGAATGGGACTTTATCAAGCTAAAAAGCTTCTGTGCTGCAAAGGAAACCATCAACAAAGCAAAGAGGCAACCAACCAACTGGGAAAAAATATTTGCCATCAATGCCTCTGATAAGGGGCTAATATCAAAAATATACAAAGAACTTGTACAACTCAACAATAAAAGAACAAGCAATCCAATTAAAAAATGGGCAGAAGACCTAAACAGACA
>PVKE010023343.1:0-24704 GCA_004027555.1 Craseonycteris thonglongyai
ATATATATATATATATATATATAGTCTGTCATAGTCCTTCTTTTTCAACTACCATGTGTAGTTAAAAGTCATTTGGAATGTAATTTGAGGATATTAAACAGAAGAGAATAGTCAATGATTTTAAACGGAAGAGAAATACAGTAGACTCTCAGTTAACTGGCACCCAAGGGGATTGATAGATGCGAGATAAATATAAGTAGACTTTTCATTTGCTGGTTACTTGAGAGAGCCAGTCACTTGAGTTCTGGTTAATGGATAGTCTACTGTATATTTAAATATAAATTATCCTTCTTAATTTCAGATGATCCCAACTAATGACCCCAGAGCTAGGGAATCTGTAAGCATTTCTCTTAAATATGATAACTAAAAATAAATATATTTTTAACTTATCACTTTCTAGCTTAGACAAAGTAAATTATGATACTATAATGAACTGCCATTTTAAAATTAAGGGAAATATAGCAAACCAGGATAAATCTTTTTATCTGAAATAGAAATTTTAAGCCTGTAAACTCTGGGAGGGAGGGTAAATTACAGAGGAATCATAATTGTAGACTTTTATTCTCTATCTTAAGAAAATAAGAATGACATTACTAAGTCAAATAGCATAAAAAACGATTACCATAAAATATGACATGCCCATTAACAATTGTCTAGGTTCAAAGGAAATAAATGTGAAATGACAAAAGAAAAGAAAATTTTACAGTCTCCATGGAGCTTAAATTCCATTTTAACCCACAGTTCGGACAACAAGGTAACAAGATAAAATGATTTCCTGTCATTACATCTGTAATGTTATCTCACACACACACACACACACACACACACATTTAAGATTTATCATTCTATTTTTAAAAGTGGATAGAGGCAAAATATGATGCATTTGTACTTTTTTCATGACATTAATGGAAGACTAAAAAATTTAAAAAGACATAGAGCAGAAGAAAATTCTAACTATATTACTATGGTAAAGCTGTTATTCTTTTCTGAATTTACAAATTAGTAACTATATTGAAACATTACCTTTTCTGTGATTTAAACCAGATCTCAGGGTTAGTTTCAAAGCCTGCTGCATGCTTTAGTACTGTGGGATTTCAACAAGCTAACAGTACCCAGACAAACTTAAAAGAGTTGAAAACAAAATGTCTAGAATTGAAAAAATAAAATCTTATTTATGATCAGTTAGGAAGAAGTTCTAAGTATTAAAAAACATGATCTTTAATGCATTTTAGTTTCCTTTGGGTTTCTGTTTTTTGTTAAGTTTTTCTCTTGGTACTAAAATCATCAAGCCCTTACTCAAAAGAAAATGTGCCTACTCAGTTTAGAGTTTGTAATCATAAAATTGGAATGGCTTGAGGTACTCAGCCTTTTTCATTGCAGGCACATTAAAAAACAAAGGGGTTAAGAATTACCATGAAGAAAAAGTGTATCAAGAAACCCAGAAAGACTCTATTTTATCTATAGAAAATATTCTATCTCATGGGAACACTGAACTTCTAGAAGGTAAATGACAATCACATGCCCACAACTATTACACTGTTGCTGAACAGACAATCATTTTGAACTATTTCACTGGAAGAGATATTTCAGAGAAAAAAGAGAAAAAAAGTGTGCTTTTTAATGTCACCTTTGTTATTTATGTGTCGCTCACAAATGGATGAGAAGTAATTTTGAATTTGCTATAGACACACTTGCTATACTGAATCCTTTATCTGCTATTTATAGTTTTGGACAAATGAACAAGAAATTGGTTTCCCCAGTGGAAAATGAGCACATAGAAGAATTCAAAACAAACTCCTATTATGAATTTTTGAGGTATACTGGAAAGTAAGGAGAAGATTGTATGCTAACGCTTCTGTAGGCCGAATACTTACACTATATGTGAGGGCAAAAATCCATTTTCTCTCATTTGAGGGTGGGCTTAATGCTGCTGTCTGCACTGATGCTCCTGGTTCCAACTCAACCTCAGGGAGGACACTGGTGAATGTGTAAATTTACCTTCAATAACCATTTAATTTATCAGATTGTCATATTTATGAGAACACCAATGTTTAACACGTGGCCTGGTATATCATTAGGTCAATAATATCTGCTGAATGAGTGAATGAGATACTATATTGGACATAGAACAAAAAAATATTTACTTACATTTCTGGCCCTTAGGAAGCTGCTAGACTAATGAGAAATATATAAAATAGTACTAAGATTAGCATGCCAAGTTTGAAAAATGCTTTGGAAGAATAAAGAGCTAAATAATTTTATATAGAAAATAGAATTAGAAAAACATAAACATAACACTTCAAACCGAATTGAAAATTAAAAATGAACACATAAGCAAGCATTCATTAATGAGAAATGATTGACAGGAATGCAGACAAGGGGTAGAGAGATTGCTTTTGCTTTTGATGGGGTGAAGCTAGTATTCGTAGGTACAGAACACAATGTAGTAAATATATTAATTTAAATATATTCATTTTGAAACAGCAATTGAAATACGAACAGCAGAGGTTTTATTTAAAAACATCCACTGCACAGCAATACAGTTGAATATTATCCTGCCAGTAGAAAGTACAGGAACTTTCAGTAAGTGCTCACTTGGTAGGTTCTTGATAGGTTCTTAAAAACTGTAACTAAGCAAACCAATTGTATTATAGGTTTAGTGATATCGACAAGAGTTAAGTTCCTACTGAATATTTCTAGTCACTAAAACATCAATCATCATTTAATTTGTCAGACTTGTCATATTTCTGAGAGCCGCAATGTCTAACCCTGCACCTGGTGTATGGTAAGATTTTCTAAATAAAAACCCAAAACACTTCTAATATTAAATATAAAAATAAATGTGAGTTATACATATATTTAAATATAATTAATGAATACAAGTAAGATGATTATTTTCCAGCCTGCCCGTTGCAATTCAGGGTCACTGGTGGCCAGAGCTCATCCTGGCAGCTCAGAGCAGGGGGGCCCACCCCTGGCAGGACACCCTTCTATTGCAGAGTCACTCACACCCACACTGACTCACACTGGGACAGTGGAGACCCGCCAATCACCTCACAGTGTAACAGGTCTGGGACATGCAAGGAGTGTCACTTGGTTTTGTGCAGCGGAGACAGACAGCTAACCTCTAAAGGCCGGCTTTGGGTTGTAGGGATGAAGAGCCTGGTCTGCTTACACTGCAAACCCTTGCTAAATCTGAAGAGTTCGGGCACTCAAGACAATAGGACTCTCTGAAAGTCAAAGTGTGGGTGGGGGTGGGGAGGTGGGGGGGTGTTGAAATTCTGTACAAGAGGTAGTTAGACCTGAAGGTCCTTCACCACACTCAGGCGACCGCCTGCACCACTCAGAAATTTCACAGAAGTGAAGATAGGAGGTGGAGGGTTACAAGAAGGCTATTGGGGGGTGGGGGTGGGGGGTTATATATATAACATGGTCTGCCTTTGGGGCAAGGTACTGTGACTCTGAGTTCAATAGGAGAGGGGTCCACAAAGACTGGGGCTTGCTTGACAGCTGGCGTGAGCCAGACTCCTCACAGACAAGCCTGGAGCCAGTCCTGCAGGCATGCACACGGGCGTTTCTCATCACACACACCTGTAGCCCTGTGAATTACTCAGATCCCGCGAGATCTGGCTTCCTTGGAGAAGAGTGATGGCAGCACCTGCGCCTGTCAGGGATGGCAAACTTTTGGCGATTGAGTGCCAAAGTTTATGAAATAAGAGTATGCTCGCTCAACTCGCGTGCCAACCCATCGAGTGAGATAGAAGTATCGATTATTTTTATGTCTATAAGAGTATAAACAATAATTGTTTAAATGGTATTCACAGCTCCGTGTGCCGAAATAATTGCTCTGTGTGCCACTTTGGGTACGCGTGCCAAGGTTCGCCACCCCCGGCCTAGGTCCTCATTGAGCTGCTATTCGCTGATGCATCCAGGCCATCCTCTAGCTCCCCTCCATCTGCGCGGGCCTTTACACCCCTCCCACACCCGAAGCCTCCTAGCTCATGCTGCAGACTCAACTACAGACACCACGCTCTGGAGAAACGCCTCTCTCCATGGATCAGGCCAGGGCGTGTAGGCGATACTAGGAGATTGTGCTGTGATGGAGGAGCTTCGGTGAGGAGGCCAGCTCACCCATTGCAGGGTGCTGGCAGTTCACTGGGTGAGAAAGGGAGAGCAGTGACCTGAGGTTTTGCTGAAAGGAAAGGGCTAAATCAGGGGTGTCCACCCTTTTGTCTCCCCTGGGCCATGTTGGAAGAAGAAAAATTGTCTTGGGCCACATGTAAAATACACTAACAGTAATGATAGCTGGTAAGCTTAAAAAAAAAGAAAGAAAATAATTGTGAAAAAAAACCCTCATAATGTTTTAAGGAAGTTTATGAATTTGTGTTGGGCCGCATTCAAAGCCATCTTGTGTGGCATGTGACCCCCGGGCAATTAAAAAATATAATAAAAACAAAGATAAAACAAGAGTGTATTTATAAAGCGAATTTGATCATTTCCTACACTATAGGGCTCAGATGTAAAAAATGCTATCAAGTTCATATATATTTACAAATTTTGCAGAGAGGCGGCATAAACAGAAACCAATAAAAGGTATCTTAAACTAAAAAGTCAGGAAAATATTATACAAATAGTCTATCGTTTATAAATATGGATGTATTCATTATAAAATAGCAAATTTGTAAGAGATTGTTTCAAAAGAGTACAGATGATAGGTTGGAATGAGTGAGATATTTTTTTTTAGTTGTAAATCTGTTTAAACAATTTAAAAATAATGCATATGTATTACCTTGATAAAAAATAAAACAAACAAACAAAAAAACCCAAAAAACAGCAACAACAAATAAAACAAAGGCACTGAATGCATGCTATTTTATTCCATGGGTGATTTTATATATCTTTATACAGATCATATGTTTTAATGTTAATCTCTTATTAGATACTTATATATTTTATTTACAACATGAGTGTTACTAGTGTATCTCATTATATATGTTCTTAATTCTAGAGAAACATAGGAAAATTCTCATCAGATTTACTTAATCATAACTAGATTACTAGGGTCATGGTCAAGGATTAATTGTCACAAGATAATTAAGCAAAATCAGCCTAGTTTTGATAAATTTAATTTTCAACATTAAATGAATAAAACGTTTTCTATAACACATTTTAATAAATATGAAACCTTTCCTAGTCTCAAGGTTATAAGCCATCAGTCCTTGGAACTGTTAAAACACAAACACCCACGTCTCACAGAAGAGCTCTTTGCTCTTCCCAGTAAACAGATTCATAAAATTTAGGTCTTAACAGCATAAAAAGAATAAAACTCTATTGAAATCATACAGGAAATAATCTGCTAAGATTGCTTCTTTATCTAAATAAGCAGAGACTAAGGACTAACCCAAAGCTCTCATGTCAACAATTTCTTTGTTGGAAATTTCTCTCAAGGATTTCTATTTAACTAATAGTGGAAACATGTAGCTTCCAGGTTCACAAATAATTTTCAAGGCTGAATTATTTGTGATTTCTTATTTTTTTATTTCTATGTATTTGAAAAATAGAATGTCAGAAATATATCACATACTTTTTATAATGTATTACTCTTCCAACAATACAAATAACTTGCATAATTTGTAGTTGTATACCAAAAAACTGCTTGTTTTGTTTTAGAGTTCCTTACAATTCTACAATGTTTATATTTACTTCATTGCTGTTAAATCATTCCTATCATAACCAAAGCAATTTAAATGATTTTATAGTTTCAAAAATTGCTTTGGCTAGAAAAAATGTGAAGGCTACAAAAATATTATAATGAGCACAAGCCTGGCTATATAGACTGAGTGCTGAAATTGTAAAAGGAAGACCTTTCAATAGCTCATTCATTCATTCCCAAACATGTATGGGGGGTTGTAATGTGTCAGGCATTGTGCTAGGTGTGCATAGCTTCTTACTTACAAAACTCGTGGTCAGTATGAGGAATAAAGATACAAAAGTTCAATGTCAAAGAGGAAACTCATGGGTGAAAGACCAAGGGTGGGGTGTGGGGGTGTTGGGAGTAGGGAGGGAGCATCAAATATGTCGTGATGGAAGGAGAGCTGATTCTAGGTGGTGAGCACATAATACAATGCATAGATGATGTAATGTAGAGTGGTACACCTGGAAACAATGTGGTTGTTACAGACCAATGTCACCCCAATAAATTTAACAATAAAAAAAGAAAGATGAAACTCAATTGGACTATAAAATAATAGCAGAGAGGAAATTTTTTTTACAAAAGGTAGATAGGTGTAATTTTCAGGTTATATATACCCTGCAATTAGCAGATAAAAACAGACAAAAGAAAATATTACTAGAGAGGAAAACAAAATCAGTTCAAGAAGTTTAAATATTTTTTATATTGTCTATAAACACACACACACACACACACACACCTTAAATTAGCTTTTATATAAAATTCAAAATGGCCTAATCAGAAATATAAAAATTCACGGTTATTTAACAATTAAATATTCTGTAAATTTGGATAGCTAACAACTAGATTATTGTAATTGAAAGGATAATTAGCAAAGCCAGATACTGTAGGTATTTTATGTATTATTATCTCCAGTCAACGTCAGAGGCTTGGTGACTAAGCGCAAGCATTCTTTCAAATGAAATGGTGAAATGGTTACTTTTTCTGTTTTGGACTTGATAGAAATACCATATAGGTACTCCTGCCCCCACAAGAATAGGGTATAGGAATCTTGAGAATTCAATAACCTACAACCCTTAGGACTGTCACCTAGCCTGAAGATTTGCACTGGTTCTGTGTTCAGAACCAATTGGAGGTTATTGGAGGATTTCATTACCTCACCCTGACCATAAGGTTAGCTGGATACTGCTGCTAGAATATTATAGCTTATGTATCAAGAACCATTTTTTAAAAACATCGATCATATTTACTAATAGTAGAAGTGCTATAATAGCCATACATTTTTTAATCATTAAATTCATTGGGGTGACATTGATTGATAACAATTACATTGTTTCCAGGTGTACATTTCTACATTACATTGTTTATACATTGAATTATATCCTCATCACCCAGAATCAGCTCTCCTTCCATCACCATATATTTGATTCCCCCTCCCTATGCCTACTCCCCCCCAGCTCTCCCACCGACCTCCCCCCTTATCCTCAGGTAACCACTAAGCTATTGACTGTGTCCATGATTTTTTGTTTCTTTGTTACTTTCAGTTTTATATTCCACCTATAAGTGAGGTTATGTTTCTTGATTCTTTCAATCTGATTTATTTCACTTAATAAGATGCTTTCAATGTCTGTCCATGTTGTCACAAATTGCTGTATTTCATCTTTTCTTATTGCTGAGTAGTATTCCATTGTATAAATGTACCACAACTTCTTTATCCAGTCATCTGTCAAAGGACACTTTGGTTGAGTCCGTGTCTTGGCCACTGTGAACAGTGCTGCGATGACCATGGGGTACATGTATCCTTACGGATTAAGGTTTTCAGGATTTTTGGGTAGATCCCCAGGAGAGGGATTTCTGGATCATATGGTAATTCTGTTTTTATTTTTTGAGGAATCTCCATACTGCCTTCCATAGTGGTTGTACCAATTTCCATTCCCACCAGCACTGTATGAGGGTTCCTTTTTCTCCACAGCCTCTCCAGCACTTGTTATTCCTTGTCTTGTTGATTATAGTCATTCTAACAGGTGTGAGGTGGTATCTCATTGTGGTTTTAATTTGCACTTCCCTAATTGCTAGTGATGTTGAGAATTTTTTAAATGTATCTGTTGGCTGTTTGTATATCTTCAGGGGAGAAGTGTCTGTTTAGGTCTTCTGCCCATTTTTTAATTGGATTGTTTATTTTTGTTGTTGTTGAGTTGTATGAGTTCTTTATATATTTTAGATATTAGCCTCTTATCAGAGGTATTATTTGCAAATACTTTCTCCCATTCAGTTGGTTTCTTTTTTACATAAAAGAAACATTTAAGGTGCTGTCAGAGCATCAAAAGACAGAGAGTTAGGGTTTAATGGAGTTTAGCGAGTTGTATAACATTTACTGTGACTGCTTTTATAGTTATTCA
Organism: Craseonycteris thonglongyai; assembly: GCA_004027555.1. NCBI lineage: Eukaryota > Metazoa > Chordata > Mammalia > Chiroptera > Craseonycteridae > Craseonycteris > Craseonycteris thonglongyai. Next base: position 8,092 of record PVKE010023343.1, read on the forward strand.
CCCTTAGACTAGCTTTATTTTTGATACATCAGGTTTGGAGGAGAGCTAGAGCCTAGAGCCTACCCACTTTTTAACTACTTGATCTCACTGATATTTACCCTTTATAAACTCTTCATTCTGAATGACTGTATTTGTTTAGGTAAGTTTATAACATCATGTTACTACTTGGATTTTTTTTCTCAATACATTTGTTGCCTTGCTCTACTGAATCCCATTTGCTTCGAGAATACACACCAGTGGCGCTTGGAGCTGCAGCATTTACCCTGATATAACTTGTGAATTATAGTCCAAACCTCACCCCCAAAGTTCTGTGCTTTGAAATTTACTACATGAAAAAATATTATTAAAAACTGATCATCATATACATTTCTGTTATATTAGGATTTAGAAATAATGCCAAGAACACTTTTTCTATTTTTATTTTCACATTGAAAATTGTGTTTATGTAAAATTAAACACAGTAGCGAGCTGCACTTTTTTTTCTAAATGAGAAAGGGTTAATGATCTTCAACATTAATTTTTAATGAAAGTAAATTCATTCTCATGTTTAAGTTTGGCAATATATATTTAGATATAATTGGCTTACAAGTTTTTAGTGCCACTCTTGGACGGTCAGTGAAATCTGCTATCACTCCTTAATCTGTAATGGTGACCAGAAGTAATAAAAATCTCCTGGTGAGGAAAGAATAAGTCTTTCTAGAAAATATCTTAAAGACTGCTTAACTCTTGCTCCCAAAACTGTAACTGTTATTAATTTTTTCCATAGTTGCTAATGTTGTGAAAGAAAGAAGTAAGGTATTTTCTGGTTTGATATAGTAATGAACTTATGAAAAATATGAAGTGACTAGAAACACTATTAATTGTAAAGGTATAATTCATAAATGATGAATACATTTTTAAGCCATTTTTATAGCTCATATCAGTGTTTTTAAAAGTTTACATTTAAGCTTATTTAGTGACATTTAAACAAGAATAAAGTATTGGATTTCAAAATTTACTTTCCTTCTACCTCATTTATGTATTTTTTAATCATTAATTTCTTTACAATTGGTTTGACTAGTACCCTTTCTCCTTCACAAAAAAGGGAGTAAGTTGCTTGAGTAATTATTAAAATTTGGCTCCTTAAACTACTTTAATTATTAATTTGCCAAATACATTTGAGGTCTCTTAGAAACACAGATTAGAATTGTTTGTTTAACTTTTCAATTTATTACAGGATATAATTTTAAAAAATAATAAAATATAGAAGTTTTGTGAAATTGTGAAGAAGTAAGTAAAGGAGATTTATTTTGGACTCATAGATTTTATTATTTTCTAACATATTAAGCTTAAAAAGTGATTACACAATTTTGATGATTTCCAAATGGATATAATTTATGACTAGTCATTGGAATTATTATTACTTTATGGAATCTATATATTCCACTAAACCCTTATTTGCACAGTCTTTTATCCCATAATGTGGAGGATTATGCTTTAATTTAGATAATTTCTTTATCTGAATAATTAATCATTAATATGCTTTAACCATAGAGTTAATGAGAATATTTATTACTTTACATCAAGAAATCTGTGAGTCTGGCACTCAGTAGGAAATAGCACACTAGATTTGAACTAATTCTAACCGTGTTGAAGAAAGGGACTATTTATAAAGGTATGTGCAAGGTATAAAGAAACCACATAGGGATTCTGTTATTCCTCTTCCTTAGCCTAGAAGAGCCCTGAGAGAAAAGGCTGTGTGGAGCATGCCACCTGATAAAAATGACGTTAAGGTCACCTTTAATCCAGAAACTTCACCATCTTTTAGCACCCCGGCAAGGAGGGAACCAGGATAAATACCCCTATAGTATGTTCCCTTCTCCAATCTCCTACCAGTGTTCCTAAGGGCAGAAACCAACTGAAAGTCAGAGAGCAAAACAAACTGTTAATGTAAAGAAGGAAAGGTAGAAAGGGACTATAGAAAGGGAAATAAAAAATATTGCCAGAAAACTAAACACTAACCTGCCTCTGATTGATGAGCAGAGGGCCTTCTGTTACTTTAGAGAACACCATACTTGTGGCTCATGTGTGTTTTGGTTCACTCAACAGTCATGTCAAATTTGTGTGTCTTCCTGACAGCAGATGTGGAAAAGACAAATATACATTTTCCAGATATCTTTACAGATGTGGCTGACATTAAGTGTCCACTAAATGCATATGCCCAAGTCATTGATTTCAGGCTGAATTATATGGTGAAAGTAGGGTCTGGTATCCATTTTGCTATTATGAATAGTAGCAGAGGGGGTCTGGGCTAGATTCAGCAACCATGGCAATAGCCTACTAACCACTGAACAAGTGGCAGCACTCTTAATGATCCAGGTTTACTGCATAGTTTGGGGAGATTATATTTGAAGGTCAGTTTAAAGCCTATTCTGAAGTCCTGTCAGCTTACTAGGTATATACTTTGATAAATTACTTTTTCCCTGCAACACTTAAAATGGTTTCTGTTGACTGCAACTGAGACTCTCACAATATAGCACTCTTAAAGATAGCAGTGAAAAGTTTGTCAGCCTTGGCATGGCTTTAGAAAGAAAATTCTTACTATTTCCAATTTTACCTACTGAACTCATTCTTATATTTACCCTCTCTGTAAGCCAGAAATAAAGGTTGTATCGATGTATGTGAAGGAAAAATTGCAAGTGATTAATCCTTCCATTATTTCAACAGTAAATACACATTATTTTCAGAAAAAAATAAGGTAACTTAATAGGTACTTATTACGTTCTCTGTGCAAAAACAAACACATTTAGAATAAGTAAACATTATGTTCTTATAACAATTCCCTAAGGGTGTGTGAGACTGATCTGAGCAATTTCTATGATGAGTTTAAGATATAGAGAAAATTAATAGAATGTGGCACATTAAGCAGAAAACATATTTTTTAAGTTTTTTTTTATAGGATATTCTACCACTCCTGCGTGCAATCAAAATTATTCACATGCTGAGATTTTTCTTCAGTGTCCTGAAACACTTATATACAAAGAGATATATAAAATAATTCACAGTACTGAGTTTAAAGTAGCTTAAACACAAACAAAAAATAAATGAACAAACAAAAAAAAAAATCTCTTCTGATTTTTTAACGGTAACCATAGTAAATTTTGTTTTCAAATAACCGTGCTAGGTCAAAGATTTAGGTAAGATAAACTGCCTTCCTACTCTTATGAGTAGAGTGATATATTTATTTCACAAGTCCTCTATTTATCATCTTACTTTTTCATCTTCAATAACAGTTATGTCTCTCAAAGTTCTTACAAAAAATGTGAATGACATCTTTTCCAAATGGTCTTCTTTGATGACCTCCAAATGCAAATATAACTCTGACCTCTGAATGTCTCATGTTGATTGTTAGAAGCATTATATATCTGTTGTATCTTACTATTTATTTTGTGACTGTGTACACAGACAGGGTAGCTATGGATATGAAGAATGGAACAGAACCTGACTGCATTAGGGCTTTCTAAGCCTCCAGGCAACAGTGGTGAAACTATTTTGTGGCACAGAATATACCTCTAGGATTAACTCTGTTAAAGAGAGAATTTTTGGAAATCTAAAATTTTAGAGATAACTTGTGAAAGTAAAGAATGTATCCAGGGGGTGCCAGGATAGCTCCGCAGGTTGAGCGTTTGCCTTGCCACTGTGAGGTCCAGGGATCAAACCCTGGCCCCGGCCCACGCAAACCCATGTGCTGAACTGTGGCACAACTGGTAACCACTGGGATAGTGGGGACAGTTCTCACCTTCCATGTAGGACCAGTTTGGTTCTGGCCCCATATAGCCTTACATCCACCTATGTGAAAGGAAACTATGTAACAACTAATAATGTACAACTATGGGAACTGATCTGGGCCTTTCTCTCTCTCTCTCTTTCTCTCTCTTTCTCTCAAAACACTAAAATAAATTTTACAGAAACCACCCCCCCAGAAAAAAAGAAAGAATAAAGATAACACAGAATGTATCCAGAGAAGGGAGTGCTAACAAGGCATGCCTTAGCTGGGACTTTGTGTAACACACTATTGGGGAGGGGGGGGGAAGTGGGTCTGTCATTGTTCAGATGCAAGAATTCATTCCACTCAGGTTCTATCTTTATTCCAAGAATCTCAGGAGAAAGAAGAAGGAAACATAAGAGATAACAGTTTGGGGAAGCTACTAAAGCAGAAGTTCTCAAATGTTCATGAACCACCTGGAGGGCTCATTAAAAAAGAGATTCTAGACCCCCACTTCCGGAGGTTCTGATTCAGTAAGTCTGAGTGAGGCCTAAGAATGTTTATGTCTACAAGTTTCAGGTGATAGTGATACTATTGGTCCAGGGATTTTACTTTGAAAACTAATATAGTAAATAAATGGGTTTCAGACTTAAAGATAGAGAGATATCCTCATGAAATGAGAGGACTTATTCAGTGGTGGCGTGGGAAGTAGTTATATTGACCAATGCAATAACAAGAGCAAAGTCCACCAGCAGGAGTGGACAATACCATTACATTTTTGTTTCCCCATACTGCTTCCATTAAAAAGAAGACATGTTGGGGGAAGCCGGGATGGCTCAGTGGGTTAGGCGCTCCCTTTGCAGCGCCGGGGACCAAGGATCGAATCCTGGCCCCAGCCCGTGTGGACCCATATGCTGAACTGGGGGTTTCCCCAGTTCAGTTCTCTCTCTGTCTCTGTATCTCTCTCTCTCTCTGTCAAAAACCATAAAAGAATAAATAAATAAAAACCATACAAGGAAACCAAAAACTTTGGTGTATCTTTAAAAAAAAAAAAAAAAAAAAGGAGACATTTGTATTTGCCATTATGGCTGCTTAATTTAAAAATGTTTTTGAGAACATACTATATTCTAGGGATTGTGCCAGGCAATGTAACACAGGGAATAATTCTTGGTCTCTTCTGCTATGGAGGTCGGTCCATTACTAATGCAGTAAATTTTGTAATGCAGAGGCAATGACTTGTGCAACTTAGAGTTTTATACAAACTTCATTATAGTGTCCTGTGTATAGAAAACATCCCATAAACTTGTTGAACAGAGCTTACATTCATTGGCATGAAACTTCCAGCAGTGCATTTTGCCTATGCCTATATTTGCTGATCTCTGATGATATACCAAATACTCTGCTAAACATCCTCAGTTTTAATTCTTACAACCACTCTTTGAGAACATAATTTTGTTATGCTTGTTATACAGAAGAGGTAACTGAGCTCTGTAAGATTAAGCAATTGGACCCACATCACACAGCTAAAAGAGTATAAACTGCAAATTGCAATGTCAGTTCTGATCTGTATGGCTTCAAAATCCTTTGTACATCTGCCATGTTGATTCAAAAAGTGATTGAAAACATTTTTTTTATGCTATCAAACATGCATTCCTGTGATCTTTACTCTAGTAATACACATAAGAAATTAATATTTTTATATGACTTATTTATTCTTCTCCACTCACTTCCCAGAGTACAAAATATCAGGTATAAATTAATGAATTATCCCAATGTGCTTCTGCAAGTAATAAAAGAAAATAACATTTCACATATGAGGCCTGACAATTAAGTTCAAGAACTTGCTACCATGTGCTTACATTGGCAGGACTGTACAAACAACTCAGTAAGGTTTCATTACCTTGGTATATCAGTGTCTCATAGTTGTGTTCATGTCAACATGTGTCAGTGTCTTGCTGAGTAACATTCATTATTGTTGTACGTTTTTGTGTGCAGTCACAAGAATGTTGGAGCTTGTAGAGCAATGAGCAAACATTAAATTTCTTCAGAAAGAGTGGTAGTGAAATCAAGGACATGTTACTCTATGTTTATGGGATAATGCCATGAAGAAAATGACAGTGCACAAATAAATTAAATGTTTTTCTGAGAGGAGAGAAAGTGCCACTGTTGAAAAGAGGTTGGGGCAGCCAGTAATGAGCAGAACTGACAAAAACATTGCAAAAATTTGTTGACTTGTGTGTCAAAATCATTGGTTGACTGTGCGAAGCATAACAAATCAAGTAAACATCAACAGAGAAACAGAAAAATCTTAACTGAAAATCTTGTCGTGAGAAAGGTGTGTGCAAAAATGGTCCTGAAGTTGCTCACTGATGAAGAAAAGCAAAGGAGAATCAAAGTTTACCAAGACCTTTTGGAGGGGCAAGACGTTTTGGACCATGTTATCACTGGTAATGACACATGGGCATAGCAATACAGCCTGGAAACAAAGTGTTAAAGTGCACAATGGAAGTTAGTCAATTCTCCAAGAACAAAAATGTTCCACCATTCCAAATCAAGAATCAAAACAATGTTGCTAACCATTATTTGATATCATAGGGATTGTTCATGATGAATTCGCATCACTGGCCAAATAAACCAAGTTGACTATTTGGAAGTGCTAAAAAGGCTGCATGAAAAGGTTAGATAGAAACAACCTGAATTCTTTGCCAACAACTCATGGCTCTTGCATCATGACAATGCACCAGCTCACACAACACTGTCTGTGAGGGAGTTTTTAGCCAGTTAACAAATAACTGTATTGGAAAACCCTTCCTACTCATCTGATCTGGCTCCCAATGTATTTTTTCTTTACCGAAATATAAAAGAAATATTGAAAGAAACACTTATCGATGACATTCAGGACATCAAGGGTAATACAATGATGGCTCTTATGGCCATTCCAGAAAGATTTCCAAAATTGCTTTGAAGGATGGACTAGATGATGGCATCAGTGCATAGCATCCCAAGGGGAGTACTGTAAAGGTGGCCATTGTGATAATCAGCAATGAGGTATGTAGCACTTTTTCTAGGATGAGTTTATGAACTTAATTGTCAGACCTCATATTCCAGAAAATGTGTTGTGTCATATTAATTTTTCTTTTAGAAAGAAACACTATAAATATTATTATTATTACTCCCGTTTTATAAATGAGGAGTTCAAATCAGAGAAATGAGTAACATTTTTAGTCATAGAGCTAAGAAATGGCAGGTATAAAATTTCAGCCCTATTTTTTCTAATTTTAGTATAGCACTGTTCTTTTTCTAATTTTAGCTTTTTCACTAAACACCACTATTTCATACTACCTCTCTTTAATTTTTATGTACTTTTACCAGGGGTGTGCAATTTTTTGCCTTCCCTGGGCCACATTGGAAGAAGAATTGTCTTGGGCTACACATAAAATATACTACGTATTTTCCAGCGTATAAGACGACCGGGCGTATAAGACGACCCCCTAATTTTTACCCGAGGCTGTAGTCTTATACAGAGAATATAGGCCTAAACCCATGTTTTAACTGTAAAATTAGGGGGTCATCTTATACGCCGGAAAATACAGTAACATTTATGATAGCTGATGAGCTAAAAAAAAAAATCTCAAAATAAATCACATAGTGTTTTAAGAAAGTTTACTAATTGGTATTGGGCTACATTTAAAGTCATCCTGGTGTGCATGCAGCCCACGGACCGTGGGTTGGACAATTCGTTTTAGATGGTCTGCCCTTAAAATACTCATCATTAATTTTTTATATTCACCTTTCTATAAAAAAATGTAATAACTTCCAAGAGGAATGATATACATTGATCAAAGAGTGAAAGTCGTCACTCAAATAACATACTGGTACTTGGCTTACCACCACATTGAGAACTTGGGGGGCTTGTGTGCATTATATATTAATACATCATCAATCAACAGGTAATGCCTACAGTTAGTGTGTTTATGTAACAAAATATATGCAGCATCAACAAAAGCAAAATCAATTTGGTTACAAAATAAAAACTGAAAAGGTTAAAAGTGGTAAGCATTTTCTCTCTCTTTTTTTACATTGCATTATGTGAAAAATATTAAGAAAAATATAATATTTATTATGTCATATATATTTTATTTCCAAATTTAGACAAATATATAAATATTGGTACACATCTGTTTAAGAATTAAGACACTTATTTTTATCATGTAAACAGAGATTCTTAGAATTTTACTGGGTAGGTTTGATATGATATGTTACTATATATTGATACAATAAAATAAGTTCCATTGTAGACAGGAGTGACATTACGAGAGGATTTATACTTAATTAGTGTGTTTCTTTAATCTATTGATCTGTCATCTGCTCTATTCTTCTGTCATTTATTTTCTTCTCTGTTTTCAGGGATGTCGATTGCCTAAAATGACCTTCCACATTAGCGCATTACATACAAGCCTCAGTCAGAATGAGGACCATGTCTTAACATCAACTTCTCAATCTTGTTTAATTTCATTATTTCCTCCTCTCACCTTCCTTAGGAGATTTAGGCACACCTTGCCTTCCTGTTTCTCAAACAAGTTAAGCATATCATGGCCTGTTTGCACCTGCAGATCCTTCTATCTGGGACTTATCATTTAGATCTCAGCATATATGTCCTGTTCTCAGAACACCTTTTTAATCCTTTCATATATTTAGTTCTAGCTTTATTCAGAGTAAACAATTCTTCCTTTTTAGTGCATAATTCTTTGAGTTTTCACAAATGTGTGAACTACCACCATAGTCAAGATAGAGAACAGTTTCTTACCCACAGAATTTCACTGTGTCCTTTTGTTGTCAAACCTTTTTCATTTCATGCCCTAGGAAACCAATGACCTGTTTTCTGTTCCCATAGTTTTTCTTTTCTTAAATGTCAATATGTGTAGAATAATACAGGTAGCCTTTTGAGTTTGAGGTGAATATTCATTCCTCCTTATTTATATAATGTTTCCCTACAATTTTACTTTTCACTCTTGTATTATTTAGTTTTATAGCACTTATTCCCAAAACATCATTTTATTGGCATATGTGTTTATTGTCTATATATTATGTATCTACATCTTATCTACTTATCTGACATTTTTGTACAAATTAGAAAAAGAATTCTCAAGTTTACTCTCAATTCATATACTTAGTTGAGAGTAAACTTGAGAATTTTTTCAAAGGCATTTCCAAAATTAAAGATTAAATGAAGTTATCAGTTCTCAAAGTTGGCAGTTCAACATTCCATGAGATGGTTTAAGTATAGGTACTATACATTTTAAATTAAAAAATCATACAATAAATGATGCAGAGATAGGCTGTATACAATGTACAAACTGATTTCTGAAGATTCAATTGTCTAGAATATAAATTATCAACAGAGGGAAAATAAAGAAAAAAATTTAATTGTTTGTCTCCTTGTCAGTACTTTGGTGAAAAGCAGACTCCCATATATGATGAGACTAGAGTTAAGTTTTTATAATTATGGATCAATGAAATATAACATACCTTTTAAAGATTTATTTTTATTGTTTTTGACAGAGAGAGAGAGAGAGAGAGAGAGAGAGAGAGAGAGAGAGAGAGAGATACAGAGACAGAGAGAAGGGGGAGGGCCCAGAGCAGCCTCCACAGTTGCACATCACTGGTTTTTCCACATAGTTTCATTCCACAGGTGGGCGCGAGGTTGCACAGGGCAGGAACTGGGCCAGGGTCTCACCCTGGTGAGAACCAAATTGGGGGCACTCCCCAGTTCAGCATATGGGTCCACTTGGGCCGGGACCAGGATTTGATCCTCGGTCCCCGGGGCTGCAAAGTGAGCGCTTAACTCACTGAGCCATCCTGGCTTCCCATCATACCTTTTAATTATAATATATAGTTCAATTTCAAAATAATCTATTCTAAATTATATATGCATACATTGATACATAAAATGTAAAGCAAATAGAAAAACTGTCAATAATAAGTGCTTCTTTGAAGTAAAACAAAGTAGATGCAATTTAAAACCAGATAAGCAGAGGATAAAATAACTAATAATACCTTTCATCTCTAGTATTTTACAGGTTAAATAGTAGTGAATAAAACAAATATTCTAGACCCAATTTATGTGTTAAATGAGCACACAATTAATAGCAAGTTTATTTAAGAAAATAAAATCAGGATGCTGGGATAGCTCAGCATGTTGAGTGCTTGCTTTGCAACTGCAGGGCCCAGGGATTGAATTCCAGCCTGGCTTATGCAAACCCATATGCTAAACTGTGGTACAACTGGTAACAGCTGAGATGCATGACTGCGAGTATTCTCACCTCCCATGTGCGAGGCCCTAGGTTCAGTTCCCACCCTGTGCAGTCCCACAACCACTTGTGTGGAATGAAACCTATGTCACAACTAATGATGTACAACTTCTGGGCCCTCTTCCTACTCTCTCTCTCACCTTCTCTCAAACAATGAAATAAATCTTAAAAAAAGAAAAAGAAATTCAAGGACACATAAAGAAGAATTTCTGGAACCATTAGACAAAGGTGTGGCTATTATGCTATATATAGCCACAGTGAGAAAAAACATCTGTAGTTCGCTGTTTATGACTCACTTGTAAGGAATGGTTTTAAATACAATTCCAGATATTTTTTGCCTATTAAGTTCACTTGTGGAAAAGGAATTTCTAAATGGAACATTTTATGTCTCATTTGCATGTAAGCTACCAAAATTTAACAACAGAACAGAGTTTTCCATAATCCCAGTATTCAAAAACAGAGTACAGCCACTCCACACTTAATGACCTACCTATTTAACAGTCTATCTGTTTCATGACTGCTCAGACTTATGAACGGTTCTCCAGTGCAGGGAATCCTCTTTCTCAGTCTTTGTCTCATTACCATAGTCCATTAGTATTATTACACAAATCATTGTGTTTATAAGTGTGGTGTCCCATAAAATCTATTGAAAAATACATAACCTATGACAGACATCATGCCACACCACAAGATAGTCACCTTTAAGTTCCTCACTTATTGACCAATTTGCTTAACAACCTAATGATAGGAACAAAACACAGTCACTAAGTGAGGAGTACTTCTACTAGTATATTTATATAGGACTAACACAGGGACAGTCCAAAAACCTTTCCCCGATCTTTTCCTGTTATAATTTCATAGCAACAAATTTGAAAGAAATACCTAATAAATGAGAAAAACTACCAAAATTGATTTATTTCCTCATTCTGTCTTTTTATTTTCTGTTGTATGGTTGCATAATCCTTACTTCATAAAACCATACCTTAAGTTCATAGTCATTATGCTAGCCTGATTTTTCTAGTAACTTTCTGTAGTTTTCATATCTCTTTGTGAGAATTTGTCATTGTTTTTTTTTTTCTTTCACTCTTCAAATGTAGATAAAGTCAACACTTAGCTTCTTTTTTTTTTCTCTTTTTCTTGTTCCTTCTTGGAAGGTTGGCACATCTATGTCTTGTCTGCCTATCTGTCTATCACTCTAAATTCCAGACACTCAAATAAATAACATATATGTCCATAAAATAATCTATACAAACCCTACCCTTGCTTGCATATTTCTGTTAATTTCATTGAGGCTCAAAACCACATATATCTAAGTGTTGATTTTACAATCTATCTTATTCACTGTGTCATTCATCAGAATCTGAGCATACTCTGTATAATGCTTCTTATATATGATATTTCCCTTGCATTTCCATCCTTAAAAAGATCACCATTTTACATTTTAATGTCTCAGCTGTTATTTCTTAAAATTTTTTTAAATTTATTTTTATTGCTTTTGACAGAAAGAGAGAGAGAGAGAGATACAGAGACAGAGAGAGAACTGAACTGGGGGCACTCCCCAGTTCAGCATATGGGTCCGCATGGGCCGGGACCGGGATTCAACCCTTGGTCCCCCAGCGCTGCTAAGTGAGTGCTTAACCCACTGGGCCACCCCGGCTCCCCTCATCTATTATTTCTAAAACAATTAAACTTGTTTCCTGCAATACGTCCCTATCCAGTTTTGAAGAATGGCTTTATTAACGTCACTTTCTGTTCTCTCTTTAAAAACCTTCATCAAACTTCCAGCTTCCACCTCATAAGGAAGAGGCTCACACCTCTTAGCCTGGCATCACATTCCTCCTCTTTGTGGAGGAGGCACTTATTTTGCAGCCTCATTCCTTTCCATACTAAGTACCCCTTCCAGTTACCATGCACTCCACCTAGCATGATCAGTAAGTACCTTAGAACTCTACACTTTCCACACATTCCTCTGAGAACTATCCCTGATCATCTGCCTACTTAGAGCTTAGTTAACATTCAAGGTTCAGGCTTTTTCTTCACGAAAATTTGTTGATTTACCTAAACTATTGTTTTCTATAGACTCCATCTGCCATTTATACTTTTCATTATGAGAGGTTAAAAACTCCATTCTGACCATAACAAAAGAGCTAATAATTTTCCTGGAGATATCAAAATCTGAAATCAACAAATGAAGGAAGTCAACACTGTATAAAATGTATCCATTGCTATGCAATTGGTCAAGAGAAGAAATATCAAACTGATCAAAGTAATAAAGAGGCAATACTATTCTGTATGCAAAGTCCTTAGTATAGTGCTTAGTTTAACGTACATACTCAACAGTGTTGCTTTAATTATGACTCTCAAATAAATCATATTAAAATATTTAAACATTTCCTCTCTAGAAAAATTATGTTTGAAGTCTAAATAAATTATGCTACAAATGGGAAAAGTGAATAGGAATTTTATCAGTGAATCACAGAAACTAGGATTAGGATTCTTACATAAAGTTTAAGGGAGATATTACAAATCAAATAAAACATGGTCTTAGCACTAAAGCTACTTCATTATAACTTGTTATCAATTATTGATGTTTCCCAAGGAGGGATTCAAAACAAAGTGTCATCCTAAGGCCCCAGTAAAACTTTTATCACTCTGTAAATCATATAGCATTTTCTACAAAAATATTACATTGATTTCTATTTTCCCTTATTCTAGATATTGCCATGTACTTTTCCAATGATTAGACATAACTGATACAAATTTGTTATATAACTTTATCAGTATATGTGTTTGAGAAAAATGACAAAATCTACTCAAAATAATAAAAGTAGAGGCAAGAGAATTGCATTTTCAAAAAGCATTGTAGTTACATCTATTTTTAATGCTTTGGAAGCACCTGTCAGCAAGAACATCTGCATCTTAACAGTCTATTTTAAGAAAATTTAAATCATTCTTATGCTGACAAATACAGCCATATTCCAAATATGTGCATCTCATAAAAGCAAATGCATATTCAATGACTCACTAAAATAAAATATTTAAAAGACATCATGATTCAGAACCCAATTCATATTTTTAAAATAACATCTCTTAATGAATGGATCAAATACCGTACCATATCCAAATATTTATCTCATCTAATAATGAGTATTATATAATACCTCTTAGTTGAAGGAAAAAAATCATTACCACACGTCACCACAATCACTGATTCCTTTTTTATGAAATATAATGTGTGTTTGAAATACTTAAAAATTAACATATTATATGCATAATAGTTACAACATTCTTCAATATTGTAAACAAAATTATACTGTTCTTAGTAAGTATTAAAAATTGTTGCAATTTTACTCTCCTAAAATGATAATGCCCAAAGGTTTGTCATCTGATTGTCCATTAGGTTCCCATGCTTCAGAATGAGGGCAAATGACAGCAATAAAGGAAAGTTGTTTGATTGTCATTACATTTCTTTGAGTCTCTGTATGAAAAAAGGCCTTAAAAGCTTGTCTTTGTGAAAGATAAAAATAGTTTCTAAATTCTATAATCTCCCTTTAAAAGTCAAGAGCTAGACTTGCCCAACTCTGATCAAAAATTTTTACTCCAAATCTTTGCTGGAATAAACTCAGGAGAGGATGAAAGGTAAGGTCCTTTAAAATAAGAAGAGAAAGAAGAAAGAATTCTATGCTATGCGAAACTGAAGGGAAAGAAATCAGAATGTGGATAAGACCTGAGTCTCTAGGAAGGAAGACACCCGAATTTCCTAGATTTTAGGCAGAAGGGTATGTCTGGTAGGTGATGGCTAAATTATAAGATCCTTGAAGAAATTCCACATCTATCAGTGATTGAGGAAGAATACAAAATCCTCTAGGTCAAGAGCAATGACAGGAGACATTTTTGTTTATCATAGTGTGGGATGCGAGCAGCTACTGGCATCTGGCATCTAGTACTTAGAAGCCAGAGATTCTACTAAATGATCTACAGTGCAGAGGGTGGTTGCCTACTACAAAGAATTACCTGTTCCAAATTGCCCAGAGTACTGAAGTTCCTAAAAAACTAGTCTGATCTGTTTCACTGCCACATTGAATATGGGGCTGTATTATATACAGGCAAAGGGGTTTTGCTAGATAGACTAGCCTGAAATGTTATGCATCTAAATTTGTGACCATTGTAATCAAGTCCATAGTCAGCAGTACAGGCTAAAAGCCCATGCTCAAAAGATAAATTCTTTCATCTACCAAACATACAGTGTTTAATAAATACCTGGAATTGTTCTAGCCAGTAAGGGTGCAGCAGTGTATGAACCTGCCATTTTTGGAGTAAGAACCTGAGAGACAACATGCAGGCCTGGGGCCACTATTCCACAGAAGGTCTTCAAAGATTTTTTTTTTTTTTGAAAAGTTGACATCTGTAGAATCAAAGGAGAAGAAACAGCAAGTACAAAGTTCCTGAGCAGAAATGTACTTGGTGTGTTTGAAGAACAGCTTGGAGGCCAGTGTGGAGGGAACAGAGTAAATGAGAGGAAGAGTGGCTGAAGACCTTGCTTACGGGTGAGATCATTTGGGAACAGTTGTCTTTGTAAGGGATTCACATGTATAATGAGTAACAGAGAACAATGAAGGGTTTTGTGCACTGGAGTGACATAGTATAATTGATATGTTTAAATGATCACTATTCCTACTGTTAAGATATTACGAGGGAAGGATCGAGGAGAGACTAAAACTGAATCTGTAGTGTAGCAAAAGATGTGGAGAAAGTGGTCAGAATCAGAATACATACTGATGGCAGGGCTGTATTTCTTGACAGATAGGTTCTTTGACAAGACTCATGATGAATCCATTTATTTTGCAAAAATAAAAGAACAGAGCTGTCATTTGCTAGTATGCAGGTGACATGGACTGAATATCACCCCAAAATTCCTATGTTACAATCCTAACCCCCAACGTGATGGTATTAGGTGGTGGGGATTTTAGGAGGTGCTTAGTTCATGAGGGTGGAACCTTCACAAGTGGAATTAGGGACCTTATAGAAGATACTCCCCCAGAGACCTGGTTCATTCTCTCTCTCTCTCCACCCGGCCCCCTCTCTCTCGTCTCTCTCTCTCTCTCTCTTTCATTGCTCGCTCCTTCTCATAGCTCTGTCTCTCTTGACATGTGAAGGTATAGATCAGGAAGAGAATCCTCACCAGGAACTGAATGGTTCAGCATCTTGATTTTCAACTCTGCTGTCTCCTCCAGAACTAGGAGAATTAAGTGTGTGTTAACTAGGCCACCCAGTAAGTGCTAATTTGTTCCAGCAGCATGAGCTGACTGACACAAGGAGAAACTGGGAAGGAGCTGTTTTTGTTTCACATTTTTTGTTTTGTTTTTTGGGGGAAGGTTAGGAATTTTTTTTTTAACATATAAAATTTGAGAGGCTTATTACATCCAAATGACATTTTACAGTATACAGTTGGCTTAATGAATGTGAAGTTCAGGAGAGAGATCTGGGCTATGGTTATAAATTTTTCAAAATAGTTGTCAAAACAGTGATGGTATTTATCACTATGAAATAGAGTGCTATTATCTAGGGCATTGATTTTAGAACTACCTGAGGCAAAAACAAACAACCAACAAAAAAACCCACAAAAAAACACAAAAACAGGATTTTATTCAAGTCTTTAAGGACTGATATTATATTTGATCACACTGTGTGTGGCCAGTATGCAATCTTCCCAAAGAAGTTTGACAACATCTGAACTGGCCTATAGCTCATTCAATGACCTGAGTCCATGGATCAAGTTCTGGCATGTTGCAGGAATGTGAAATTGATCAAAATGTTTTTAGATTCTTAATCTCAATTTGCATAGTTATCTCACTGAAAATAGTTTACTCCGCTGTGGTCCAGTACCAGTCCACATTTTATATTTACCTATTTGCTTTTATAATGGAATTGGATTAATATGATTCACTATCTCCATTTTACTGTGTAGACATTCTGAATATTGGAAAGTTTTTAATTACACATACAAACATTATGTATGTATTCACACACACACACACACACACATATATATATATATATATATATATACATGTCTTTAATTTAGCAAATGTTAGCTAACATGGTATACACCTTAGTATATAAATATTAAAGGGCAATATTCAGGAAAAAGTAGACTAAGAAGACACAAAATTATGAGAGAAAGTAGCTTGAGGTTATTAATACAAAAGATAAAACTTTCTTGAATGTAAAAGGTTTGTGAAAGAAGAAAGAAAAGGTGAAAATGGAAGGTATATTCAAGAGAACTTTTAAAGGGTCAAAGAGCAATGAATATATTTCCTTGGAGTTCATATTGCTGAAAATCAGAGAATAAAGCTCCTAATACAACTGACATCTGTCTTTTAGTTTTCAACATTCAATACAAGTAAGTCCTGACATTTCACTTTAGATTGTAGTATAGTTAGCTAATATTATTTTAAAAATTTCCTAATGAAAATTTCATAAAGGATTTAGAGCACACATACAATTGTAGAAAGTGCTGTGGTTTGATTCATCTCCTTTAGATTTTACCTTATTTT
>PVKE010023344.1:0-24730 GCA_004027555.1 Craseonycteris thonglongyai
CTCCCCCAGTTCAGTTCTCTCTCTGTCTCTGTATCTCTGTCAAAAACAAAAACAAAAAAGCCCAAATCCTCTAACAGATGATGATGATCTCTATGGGGAGAAAGAAGGCTGAGGACAGGAGCCAGAAAAAAAGGAGGAACATGCAGGAGACACTTGGGAGAACTGAAGTCCTAGTTGTGTGCTGGACATCATTACATGGACTGCAGCAGGTGGTCAGGCCTCCTTGTGACCTTCTCCTTCTGTTATTTCCACTTCTTTTGGTCACATTTGGAAAATTTAAGTCTTGGCAGCTAAAATAATTTCTTGACTTTCTATATATACTTTATGAAATGTGAGGTTAATGAAAGAGAAAATACTTTTTTTTTAAGTTAGCAAAAAAATAAAAAAATTTATCTTCTGCTTGATCCTGTCCAATATTTTCAAATGCGTAATACAGTAAAATATACGTGAAAACATGTTCTATGAACAATTGGCAATGAAATATACATAAATTTAACTTTGAAAGGATTATTTTCACTTGGCTTGTAAAATGTTTTTTTCCTGTTCTTCCATACTGAAATCCTCATAGTTTTCTTTTACCTTATCATTGACGAAAATAGACCTCATGTTAAGCTTACTTACAAAACTAAAACTCCCACTGACTTCCTCTACACACTTAGCTGAAGGTCAATGTTCAGTGAGATGTCATTAGTTGAATCAGAGCTAAAATAAGAACGTAATTTTGAACCTGAAAGTTTGGTGCTCATAGCCACCACAGCCATATAAGGAGCTCATGGATATACTAGAAGGATTTCCTTGGAGCGCTGGGTATTTTCTTAAGTCAACACTCTTAGCTAAAAATACTGTTGTTCTATATTTGAAATACAAGTCTTTCTCAAATTTGTCTATTTTGGTCAGGACACATATCTTTTTGAAAACTTGTTTAAGAGTGAGAATATGTGTTAGTGGGCCATAATACAAATGCCAGAGAGAAATGATTTGAAGAATGGTAGAACTGCTACAGAAACATTTTCCAGTGAAGAAGTTTAAGCATTCAAAAGAAAAATTGACCCACCTGTGAAAGATAATTTTAAGTATGTTTTTTCAGTTGACTAAATACTGTGCTTATTTAAATGACTGGGGATCCAGGGAGAGAAAATTTGTGGAAGAGCTTATAGATCTCAAACTGCAGTAATGATAGGTAAATAAGTTCTCTTTACTGAGAGGAGAAAGTCACGCTGAAGTACAGGAGCTAGATGAAACGTGTCACCTGAGTTTCTGCAGAGGAAAGCAACTCACCAGCACTTGTCCGATGTCCTTTTGGATATATCACCCAGTACTAGAAATGTTTGATCATCACTATTAAAGGTAATTTTAAACAATCACCTTGCAACAGTCCTTTTTAAATTGAAAATCATATGTGTATATATGTATTTTTTAAAAGAATAGAGGTCGAAATGCTCAAGTGCTTTTCTCTGGGTGGTAGGACTATGAGTCTTCTGCCTTTTATAAATATTCTGTAATAAGTTATATTATTTTGTGGCCAAAGCAGGTGGGGAAATTAAACTTATTAAACAAAACATGCAACATAGTGATCCTGTCCCAGAGTGCTCGCATTTCACACACATGGGGCTTATAGAAACTGGGGCTGCCCCATTGTTCAAATCATTTGTTAGTTTTCTATTAATGATTTTGTCTTTTATTTAGTACACATTCTGCTGCTTTCCCAGTCTAATTTTGTATCTTTGTTTCTTTGGTGGGTTCCCTTCTATGATGAGAATATCTTCTTTATTGTAGAGACAGGGTGGCTAGTTGTAGGCAGAGTCAGGTCTGCTGTTTGTGTGGGGTGGAAGGTCACCAGTTTTGAAGTGTGTTGCATTTTCTCTGCACATGGTTCAGAATGTCCCTAGATAAAGAGTGTCCTGGAGAAAGGGGAGAACACTGTGATGAGCTTTATTTTAGTCTCTCTCCTTTACCTGCCTCAGACTCCATATCCTTTACACCCTGTGAATTCTTTTATGGATGGGTATTGTTGGTTGGATAATGTTGGAAAACTTTCTGGATATCATCCAGAGTGAGGTACTCCCCAAGCAATAGACTGCTAAGTAGGCTGTCAGTACTTGTTAAATTGGTTCAGATTTGGTAAGAGCTATTTATTTGCAATGATCTGTGCCTTCTGTGAACAGAGTATTTCTGAGCTGTGGAGCACTTTCAGGACTTGTTTTGTGCTACAGGACCCTGGGACACTGAGGTAGAGTGCAGCATAAGCCCCCCTCTTGAGTGTTGCCTCTTGGTGTACCTCCCACTGTGGGCTTGGAGAATAAAACCAGGACAGTTTTCCTTCAGGCATCAGAGGAGGAATTTTTCCCTCACCCTGTTTTACTAGAAACTCGGATTTTTAATTGTTGATTTCAGGACTAAAAGTGTGCCTTCTGGTTTAGTTACTGAGAAATTTCAACCTAAGATTGAATTGTTTCACTATTTTCTCTATGAAGGATATGAACACTCTTCAAATATCACAAAAGTTTGTGGTGCTATAAATCTTCTGTCTCTAACATCAAACATAGCCTAACTTTTGTTGAGGTTCCTTTCAAAGGTGTTAACAATTAGATGCAATTAACCTCCTCTGGGCTTAGCCTTGTCCCTTCTGGATTGGTCTGTGGATCTGGGTTGAAGGTCCTGGGAAGGGTGGTTGTTGATGTAAAGGGAGATCGTTACACTCTCTTCATCTTTGTTAAGTGATAAAGTTTTTCACTTAGTCTATTCAGTTATTTCTGACCTACTGTAACTGGGCCAAAGAGGCTCTTCTGTGCTTTGATCATGATACTGAAAAAGCAGTGCCAGTGCAAAGCAGGTCACAAATGTGCGGTCTTCTTCATTTTAACTTTCTTTGAGAAGATGTGCACCTTATTTCTCTCTCACTCTCTTGCCCCTATTATAATGAACACTTTCTTTTTGTTTGTGCAGTCAGGAGTTAGGAAACATTTTGAACAGACAGGCAAAATGACATGTTAATTGCAGCTCCATATCTTTTTCTGGCCAGGCTTTGCCTCTTTCCTCACTGTCTGTCTAAAGAAAACACAATGCATTTGTCCTGGGAGCTGGGAAATGAGAAAGAACTTTACAGCTTCATTATCTTTACTTGCATGTCATGATTGTTTTGCTTTTAATAGTAGGGGAAAATCAGATTAAACTCTCCTTTTGAGTAGGATAGAGAATCACAGTGAAAATAAATTATTTTACCATATGGTAATTTAACTAGGCCATCTCAACAATTTGAACACCCAATATTTATGGAAACCATTGTCTGACATTGGAAAAGTTTCATTGTATTAGTTGTTATTGCTAAGTGCTTGGTTTAGCCATTCACATGTGTAAATTTTTTGAAATGGTGCAAAACATTTAATAGCCTTTTTTTCTATATTAGAGTCCCATGTTTTAGAGACAATTGGTCATAGTGTTCAGCTTGGGTTTTTTAAACCACATAGATGATGCACATAATTTAGTGGTTGCTACCTAAGAGAATTTTAATTTATTTTTAATTTTAAAATGACTGTTATTAAAAAGTTGATTTTTAATTTTGGCAACCATGCTCATGATTATATCTAGACTTTAAGTATTTGAGTAGCTGGACTGAAGGAATATGAAGGCCTGTAGCATTCTTTATGGGACACTAAAGTGGTCAGTGAAACATCAAATGTGCTGTGTAAGATTTGGTGTCTTAACAAGCTGTTAGGTGCTCTCAGCAAGGGTCCCCCGTCCTATCTGCTATGGTCTGAATGTTTGTGCCCTCCTCTCTCCCAAAACAATTCACATGTTAAAATCCTAATTCCTAAAGGTGATAGATGGCATCTGGAGTGCTTGTGTTATGAGGGTGAAGCCCTCATGAATGGGATTAGTGCCCTTCTTTTTTTTTTAAGATTTCTTTTTATTGTTTTTGACAGGGAGAGAGAGAGACAGAGAGAAGGAGGAGGGCCCAGAACAGTCTCCATAGTTGCACATCATTGGTTTTTCCACATAGTTTCACTCCACAGGTGGGCGCGGGGCTGCACAGGGCAGGAACTGGGCCGGAGTCTCACCCAGGTGAGAATCAAACTGGGGATACTCCCCAGTTCAGCATATGGGTCCGCATGGGCCGGGAAGGGGATTCAATCCTTGGTCCCTAGGGCTACAAAGCGAGCACTTAACCCACTGACCATCCCTGTTCCCCAATTAGTGCCCTTCTAAAAGTGGTATTATAGAGAACCCCAGCCCCTTCCACCATGTGAGGATACAGTGAGAAGCTGCCAGCTCTGAACCAGAACGAGGGGAAGAGAATCCTTACCAGAACCTGACCATGCTGGTGCCTTGATCATGGACTTCAGCCTCCAGAACTGGGAGGAATAAATTCCTGTTGCTTATAAACCGACTTTGTTTGTGGTATTTTGTTATAGCAGCCTGAATGGACTAAGACACTACACAATAGATAATGAGAAAATGATCACTTCAGTAAATGATAGAGTTAAACACACAGTAGGTGATGAGAAAATGTTGAGTTTCTGAAATATAAATTTCTCTACTCTGGGTAGATTTAAGGGATTAAGAGATGTTTGGAGAGTTCAGAGCTGTCCCATGGGGTCTCCCAGACCCAAATTAGCCGTGGTAATGAGGAAAGTTTATTAGATTATAAAACCTCTTGAGAACAACCCTTAAGGAATCATTGGCCTCAGGAAACTAGTTCTTCAGCAAAAAACACCTAACTGGGCCACTATTCAAACAAAAATAGCTGTTTTTAAAAAATACTTATTTTATTGTTTTTGAGAGAAGGTGAGAGAGAGAAGGGGGGAGGGCCCAGAGCAGTCTCCATAGGTGTACATTGTTAGTTGTGACATGATTTCATTCCACACAGGTGAATGTGGGGCCATGCCGGGTGGAACCTAAGCCACTCCCTCCACTGCATGGGAGGCAAGCACCTTTGCCACTGGCACTGCGGTACAGCATGTGGGTTTGCATGGGCCGGGATTGGGAGGTGCACCCTGGACTTCACAATTGCAACACAAGCGCTCAACCACTGAACTATCCCAGTACCCCCTGGTATTTTTTTAAAACAGCCTCCCACCCTACTTCAAGGGCTATTTTGATGCCACTGTAGTGGGAATGGTCATTTTCATCAAAGGAGTTCAGATAAATATTTTTCTGATGGGTTGTTTGCATTTCTTAGAGCTAAATTAAGTGCCAAAAATGGTTTAAAAGTAACAGGATGCCTGGATAGAAAACTTGAGCAATGGTGTTTATTTGGCCTCAAATTACCCGCTTGTCCTCTTGGAAAAATAACACATTTCTTTTAGCTCTGCTCTATCTGTGGTAGCTGGATGAGAGAAATGACCCAACTGACTTCACCTTTATGGTACTTTTGGGCTAATAGTGCCACCTAAGTTTTCAGTGGCCACATGGTTACTAATCCTTACTCCAGCACTACTAGGTGACATAGACAGCTTTGCTCACTCAGCACTGCACACTGAAATAGGAATCTGTATCACTGTATGCCTGAATAATGGAAGAAACTACATATGTCCATATATTGTTTCTCCAACTACATTGTTTACAGAAACAGAGGGTGTGACTTGTATTCACTTTTTTATTCATTCAATAGATGCTTTTTACCCCCTTCGGTTTGTTGCAACATGAACACATAGTAAAAATCTCTTGTTCAGACATGATGTAAAATGAAATATTGTGAGCAATTACATTTTAAGAAAAGCTGCTAAAGGAAGGACAGTTTATTCATGTTGCCACAAGCCCCTAAAAATTTCAGAGCTTGCTTACTCTCACAGTTGCAGTGGTGGGTACATCTAAGCCTTTCTGGTTGGCATAGAACCTTATTTTATTAATTAGTTCTTTTGTTGTTGTTTCAGCATAATTAGCATGTGCAAGGTGCAGAGAGTTTCTCTTCCTTGAGAATTCTCTATGAGAATCAACTGGTTAAGATCTTTTGTTTCAGGAAGAAGCAAATGGGAAGGAGATGTATGATTAAAGATGATCTCGTGTCTTCATGCCCCATCTTTTCATCCTTTAGAACCTCAGCCTTACTTCACCTCCACCTCCAACCCCACCCCCAGTTAGGCTATTCATTGGTGATGAAAAGAAAGGAGGGAAGAATGAGATCTAGACAGGGCCACAAATGTATTAATGTTCATATAAATACTTGTTGCATTGATTAAATTGTTTTAAAAATAATTTACATACTATATGATACCTTGGATCACAAAACTGATTTGTATCTTGCTGACTTCTGTTGGAAGAGTTCTGTCTAGGGTTACTGTGTGCCAAGCACCCTCATTGGTATAGTCCTACCTGGAAGAGGAAACTAGAAAAAAAGGAAGGTCTTCTACCTGCTTCCCCTTAATACAATATTATTTAAGTAACTTGAACAGTTAAGAGAATATTTACTAAATTCCCATCAGTAATCTGAGTTAACAGAAGGATAGCACAGAACCAATTTAGTTGAAGGGGTGAAGCAATTTAGTGGGTGTTGGGGCATGGAAGGTTAAGATGTATTTCCTGTTCAAGCAGTTTCCTAGTGCCTCTATTGGTAGTAAGAACCGTGACCCTGGCTGTACTGAGGCACTGGGAAAACAAAGTACAGAACTAAACCAGGTTTGCTTTCATTTCAACTTAATGCCTTGTTGGTGATGAAGAATCAAATCTTACTTTAGTAAGCTCTTTAGTTTCATCAGAAGGACAGTTAAGATTAGTGGAATGCACACATATCTACACACACACAAATTATTAAGAGACTTCATTTTATACTTCTCTGTAGTGTTTGTATTTTTATTTTTTATTTTTTTTTTAAGATTTATTTATTTATTTATTTATTTTATTGTTTTTGAGAGAGAGAGAGAGATACAGAGACAGAGAGAGAACTGAGCTGGGAGAACTCCCCAGTTCAGCACATGGGTCCGCACAGGCCAGGGCCGGGATTCGTTCCCCGGTCCCTGGAGCTGCAAAGCGAGCACTCAACCCACTGAACCATCCCGGCTTCCCCGTGTTTGTATTTTTTCCCAGATATGTATATTACTCTTTTTTCCTTCTAGTCAATATGATTATCTGGTAGAATGAAATTTCTGACTTATTTTTTGTACATCTGCATATAATATATATATTAAAAGTTGGGACTACACACCTATTAGAACAGCTAAAATAAAATATAGTGGTAATACCAAATGCTGGCAAGGAGGTGGAAAAATTGAATCTCTCATACATTACTGGTGGCAATGTAAAATGGTACAGTCACTCTAGAAAATAGTTTGGCAGTTTCTTAAAAAAAGTAAACATACACTTATACAATTCAGCAGTTTCATCCTTGCACATATTCCCCAGAGAAATGAAAACTTACTTTCACACAGAAATTTATACAGTATTCTGTTCACAACCCAAAACTGCAAGCAACTTAAATGTCTTTCAGTGGGTAAGTGGTTAAACAAACTATGGTACCATATGTTCATACCATGAAATACTACTCAGCAATAAAAAGGAGTAAGCTATTGAGATATATACATATATGTATGTATATATTTGACAACTTAAATGGATCTCAGGGACATTGTGCTGAGTGGGGAAAGCCAGCCTTCTGAGGTGACATACTGTATGTTTCCATTTATGTAATTGTCTTAGACAGGCTTGGCTACCATAACAAAAATACCATAGACTGTATGTCTTAAACAACAAATATTTCTTACGTTCTAGAGGCTGGGAATTTTAAGATCAAGGCTCCAAAAGATCTGATATCAAATGAGAGTCTACTTCCTGGCTTGTAGACAATTACTCTGGCTGTATCATCATGTAGCCCATTGAGAGTGATCTGTGTCTCTTCCTCTTATAAGGATATGCATTCCATCATGAGAGATTAATGTCTCACTCTCATGACCTAATCTAACCCTAATTACCTCCCAAAGGCCCCACCTCTAAATACCATCACATTGGGGAAGTAAGCTTTCAACATACGAATTTTGGAGAGAGACACTCAGATCACAGCAATGACATTCTCTAAGTTACAGTTCAATAGATGAAAAACAGATTAGTGGTTGCCAGCCATTAGGAATGGCAGGGTGGGTGTGAATACCAGAGATAATGTGAGAGAGATCTTTGTAGTGATGGAATAGTTTTATATTTTGACTAGGGTGGTGTTTACATGTATCTACCCTATACACACACGTTGTACCAATGTCAGATTCCTGGTTTTGATATTGTACTATATAGTTACTTAGTATATAATCACTGGGGAAAGCTGGATGAAATATACACAGGACCTCTCTGTACAATCTTTGCAACTTTCCACAACTCTATTTCAAAATAAAGATAAAAATTTGATTGCAGATCCTTAGATTATTTTTAATTCCTTGGCAGATAAGAGACTACATTGTGTCTTAAATTCCTGAACCGTTAGTTTTTTAATAGTTCAGCTGTTCTGTTTAATAGAAATAATTAGTTGTTATGAAGTAAATAAGATAGTTACATTTCTAGATCTGCTGACTCAAAGTACTTACCAAATTGGCAGCTAATTTGCTCTTTTATTGTTTCCATGGTTTACTAGGTCAAGTAGATGGATTATTAGCCCCAGTTCCTTCATCAAAAAATAATTACTGCATACCTCCTAAGTGATAGGCTTTATTCATGATATGGGATACAGGCATGAACAGGACAAGGTTCCTACCCTCCTGGAGGTTATTTTACATTTTTGTCATGTAAAGTAAAGGGAGGCTAAAAGAGGTAGAAAACTTACCCCGAGACCTCCTGGATACTATTTGAGCTGAAAGGAAAGGGAATCTTCCAGTACCTACTTCCTTGTTCTGCCCTGCAGGTTGATATCTCTAAGTATAATTACCTCAGTGTGGGCAGAATATTTTGGATCTGATGATGTTTCTGACAGAAGGAACATGATTTGCAATCACTGGGCCTAATACAGATTACAAGCTGTGAAGAATAGTGTAAGAAAAGCAAACAAATAGAGCCTGACAGATTCTTTTCTTTAAGTGTGGAGAAATATATCAGTTACTGGAAGCACTGATACAGGGTGGATTTTATAAAGAGATAAAAAACAAAAACATTGGAGTCAGATGTCTGAATTTGGGACCTTCTGTTTACCAGTTGACTGACTTAGAGCAGGTCATGTAAGCTTTTTAAGAAATTGTAGTCTTGTTTATTATTATGTAGGATACATTAAGTAATTGTAAACTGGCAAGTTGAAAGGAATATTGTTGAGAATAAAGTGGTGGTAGGACTCCCTTTCTTCTTTTTCACCGTCAAGTAATTGTCTAGAATCTTTTCCCTGGGGAGGGCAAGTCCCCATGTTCATGGACTTGGTCTCAATACACTGAAATAGTAAGGTTTAAAGATAATTAAAATAAAGATTGCTTTTGAGATTTAGAAAGAGAAATATTTTAGTTCAGGTAGAAATTAAGAGAGAGATACTCTATATTTTGCTTCCTCCCCTCTCTATTCCACATGGTCATTTTTTTTTTTTTTTTTTTTTTTAAGTAAACCTTGAGGTTGCTTTTTTCCTGTTAAAAAATGGTGGGTCTTGTTCTATCAGCCACACAGGCTTTGGGCCTGGGCAGTAGCCACAGCCTTTTTGAGTTCTGACCTGTGCTCTGAAATAATTAGGGTTCAAAGTGAAAAGACCAGATCTCATTTTCTAGTCTTACTTTGTAACCTTTTCTGGTTAACGTATTCTGCTCTCCAGTAATTGTTTAACCATTTTCTCACAAAGTAGTTAAGGTAGGTTCTAGAATTAGATTACCTAGGTTTAAATCTTGACTCCACCACTTACTTACTAATTACTGTATTCAACTAATTTGTACCTCAGTTTTCTTATCTGTAAATAATACCTACCTCATAGGGATATGATAGTAATCACTTACTAACACACTTAGATGCCGTTATTTATAATTATTACATGAGAGACAGAGCTGCATTTTGTCTTTTGCTGATGATTTCATGGCTCTCCTAGCTCTATGTAGCCTCCTCTGTTGGTTAGTGTACCTTTCATCTATTCCCTAGATCTTTTTTCTGTCTTGATTTTGGTGGGATGGGACATTGGTGCTGAGAGAACTAGGACTGGAAAAAGATTCTGAAGCCTTTTATTACCCATGGTATTATATCACCATCTTCTTTGCTGACACTATTACAGGACCTGTAATATGGCATAATAAGACATGCCAATGGCATCCTTAATCCTGATAAAGACCAGGAAATATTGGCTCACCTAAGTTACAGGATTAGCTGGAGGTCAAATAGAATTATAACTACAGCTCTTTTTTTTTCTTTTTTCTTTTTTTTTTATTGTTTTTGACACAGAGAGAGAGAGATACAGAGACAGAGAGAAGGGGGAGGGCCCAGAACAGTCTCCATAGTTGCATATTATCAGATTTTCCACATAGTTTCATTCCACAGGTGGTCACAGGGCTGCACAGGGCAGGAACTGGGCCGGGGTCTCACCCTGGTGAGAACTGAACTGGGGGTACTCCCCAGTTCAGCATATGGGTCCACATGGCCATAACCGGGATTCAATCCTCAGTCCCTGGGGCTGCAAAGCGAGCTCTTAACCCACAGAGCCATCCTGGCTTCCCCTACAGCTCTTTTCTAATACCACTTCATTCATTGAACACACTATTGAACGCTTACTGTGTACCAAGTGTGAGGATAAATACCATATTTCATCGTATATAATGCATACTTTTTTTGCCTAAATTTGTGAGGGAAAAATAAGGATGCATATTATACATGGTAGTACTAATTCTGTATTTATATAAATGTTTTTAATTCTTTTATTTATGCTTATGAGTTAAAGGTGTAACTCTAGAAATCAATAACGATATCCATATGCAAAGTTAATACCCTGGAATACAATAATCACCTTGCCGTGGGCCCCAACTCTTCCAGGGTCACACTGCACTTCAGCCTCCTGCGCCTCCACCCTTGTCAGCTCTCGGCTTCCAACCTGCCTGGGGCTGCATTTTGGACATGTTCCTAAGCTCCCAGCTCACCTCCTCTTCTGCTGGGCTCCTGGGTTCCGGGTCACAATCCATGGCCCCATCTGTCTCTTTCCCTTCTCTCCTGCTCACCTCCCTTCCTCTGACCCTGTGTCTGTTCTTGTGTTTTTGTAATTATTTGTTACATAAAATTTCTTATACCATAATATGTTAAAAAATAAAAGCTAAAATTCCCTTATAATACAAAAACAAGTACCTAAATATAAACAAATAAAAGTTTGAATTAAAAAATTAAAATGAAAGATTTTATCCCTGAATATTTGGGCCCAAAATGTGGGTGTGCATTATACATGGGAGCTCATTGTACCCAACAAAATACAGTAAGTCAAACGTAGCTCTTAATTCCACTGACTCACAGATTCCTGGGAGAAGGCCAGCCATAGGGCACATCTGGCAAGCATGACCTGGGCATCACAATGGTCCTCAGAATGTCAGCAGTGCTGGCCTCACCAGGAGTTTATTAGAAATAAGGAATTCCTGGGGGTGCTTTATATACTTTCCAAGAGTTTCTTATGCCACCGAAGTGGAGAAGTACAGTGTTAGTGTTGAGAAGCCCAGTGACAGATAGCCAGGGCATATGGGGTATTCTTTCTCTTAGAGGCCCACCAAGTAGCCCTCTGTTCCTTTACTAGTGGGTACAGGCACTGTCCACCTGGAAGGCTGCTCAGCAAAGACTGGGCCACTACCTCGTGGAATGTTTTATAGAGCTTCCAAACTGCCTCAGTAAATCAGGACTGTCAGGCCAACTGACTGCGTTGCTGCTGGAGCTCTTAACGTGAAGGGCCAGGAGTGACCCTGGCAAGCCTGTAACTGACGTGTGTGGGAACAGTGGGAGTGACCCTGGCAAGGAAGTGGGGGAGGCCTGGACATTGTTTCTCCAGTCTCCGTCCCGCTGCTGTCTGCCCTAGCCTGTGAGCTCGAAAGCACCGACAATGGCGTTCCCAGGCAGGGCTCACCCCTCTGTTATCCCAGAGAACGAAGAGATCCCCCACACATCCCTGAACAGTGTCCACCAGGCTAATGGAAATGAAGATGAGAGGGCTGTGTCCAAACTGCAGCGCAGGCACAGTGATGTAAAAGTCTACAAGGAGTTCTGTGACTTTTATGCGAAATTGTAAGTGTCTCCTTTCCTACAGTTCCAGATCTTCCAGATCTAGCCTTCCTGGGCTTTTAAATCACTAGCCATTTATGGCTTTATTACCTTGACTTGAAGCAGGGGCTTTCCAGGCTGATGCAGCATATTCCAGCAGGCAGGTAGATTGCCTGGCCATGTGAAACTTCTGCCGGATGAAATGCAGATGGAAGGAAAGTGCTAACTTTAAATTCAGAGCAGTAATGTCTTTGTCTTTAGTAGGTTCCTGATAATAATACATTTTCATTGTATAGTCCAAAAAGGAGGTTTAGAGTTTTCATTGTTAAGATCATACCGGTACTTTAAAACTTCCTACAGATAAGGGTAAGATTGAAGGAAACTGAAAAATTGAATTACAGACTGCTGATAAAAATACAGATTTTTGTTAAGAGTCAGCATTTTGAATTAGGCTAACTGGGTTTCTTAATACTGTCTCCAGGGAATTGAATGAATTAAAAAGGATGTTGTTTAATTAGGATATATAAGGGCTGTCTGGAAAGTATCCAGTCATATAATATAAAAAATAGAATGTGTGTGTGTGTGTGTGTGATGTAGTTAACTCTAAAAATAATCTAATTTGTATTTTTAAATTGGTTTTAGCAAACACTTTTAAAAAAATGGTGTAGAGTAGTATTTAGACCTACTCATTCATGTAAGATTGTTGACCTTTTACAAAGTGGTAAGCTTGGAATTATTGTAAATCCCCCATTTGTCAATTGAGAGTTAAGGAGAATTTAACTGACCTGATTTTCTGTTTTCATGAATCCATTCTGTGTGGTATTAGAACAGATGTCATTTATTTTCACAACTCATAGAGAGTTCTTTTTAAGAGTAATTGGGCAATTATAATTACACTGTAATCACAATGCTTGATGAACTCAGAATGCTTTTTGAATTTACACACTTTTGCATTTTAATGACAGAAAAATTGTTTCTTGTACTTTGATAAATGATGCATGTAAATAATTGAAAGCTATTGAAAACCACACAAGTTTTGTGTGTGTGGTTGATTTTTGAAAGTAGATCAGCTACAATAATTATGACTGGCTAGTTATGAACATTTTGTACTAAAGGCTTTTATAGATAGATGTATTGATAGATAGATGATTGATTGATTGATAGACAGATAGATATCCCAATGTGTATAGTCCTTGTCATCAGGACTTTCATTGAAAATGTTAGTAAAAAGTCTTTTCTGAAAAATTAGCCAATTTATTATAACCAAATGACAGTAATAAGTATCATTCACGACTTTTAATAAAGTAACTTTTATCCTGTATTTTAAATATAAAAGCTGTTAAAAATATATAGGTCAATGTAGGTTCATCCCTTGTAACAACTGTATTAATACCAGCTTGGTGGGGGATGTTGGTAATGGGGGAGCTATGTGTGTGTGGAACAGGGACATACGGGAAATCTCTGTGCCTTCCACTCGATTTTGCTGTGAACCTAAAAGTGCTCTAAAAAACAGTTCTCGTTTAAAAAAATATATATATATATGTATATACACACACATGCACACACGCACACACAGTGCCAGATTAACAAAAACAAGAAAGGAAAGGGAAGTGTTAACAGTTTAGTAGGTTGATGAGATTATTGGTAATTTTTTTTTCCTAAAAGTTTCCTCTAATGTTCTATTTCTTTTCTTTTTTGGCTTGTTAAGAAAAGGAATATTTCAAAAATACATATTACATTATCTCTAAAGCTATTTTTCCTGTGTATGGAAAAAAAGTATATGCTTCTTTCTTTTTTAACTTTTTAAAAAGATTTTGTTATGGTATTGTTTTTGACAAAGACAGAGAGAAAGGGGCGGGCCCAAAGCAGCCTCCACAGCTGTATGCCACCAGGTCTCAACTTGGTTGCACCCCGCACAGGTGGACAGGGGCCATGCAGCATGGGAACTGGGCAGGGGGTCTCCCACACGAAGCACACCCCAGTTCAGCACACAGGTCCACATGGGCTAGGGCCAGGGGGCTGCAAAACAAGCACCTAGCCCGCTTAGCCATCCTGGCTTTCCCTATATGCTTCTTTTTATAATGTGTCTTCCTATTTTCTAATACTATTTGAGTATTTGAAACTAAATATATACAGTTTGTAATATGAAAGTCAATGGTAAACATTTTGATCTTGGGACCCCTTTATGCTTTTAAAAATTATTAAGGTCCCCAAAGAGCTTTTTGCTTTATCAATATTTATTAGAAATATAAGACAACTATTTTAAGTATTAGTTCATAAAGAGGAAACCAACCAAATGGGAGAAAATATTTGGAAACAATGCCTCTGAAAAGAGGGTAATATCTAAAATATATAAAGAACTCATATAACTCAACAACAAAAAAAGATCCAATTGAAAAGAGGGCAGAAGACCTGAACCAGACACTTTTTCTCATGAAGACATACAAACGGCCAACAGAAATATAAAAAGTGCTCAACATCACTAGCATTTAGGGAAATGCAAACAATGAGATACCACCTCACACCTGTTAGAATGGCTATAATCAACAAGACAAGGAATAACAAGTGCTGGGGAGGCTGTGGAGAGAAAGGAACCCCTCATACACTGCTGGTGGGAATGTAAATTGGTACAACCACTATGGAAGGCAGTATGGAGATTCCTCAAAAAAAAAAAAATTAGAAATGGAATTGCCATGTGACGCAGCAACTCCTCTCCTGGGTATCTACCCAAAAAACGTGAAAACCTTTGCAAAGATAAATGTACCCCAGTGTTCATCGCAGCACTATTCATGGTGGCCAAGTTGTGGAAACAACCAAAGTGTTCTTTGACAGATGGCTGGCTAAAGAAATTGTGGTACATTTACACAATGGAATATTACTCAGTTGTAAGAAAAGATGAAATACTGCCATTTGTGACAACATGAATAGGCCTTGAGATCATCTTATAAAGCGAAATAAGTCAGACTTTACAAAAGAATCAAGAAACATATGACCTAATTTATAGATGGAGTATAAAACTGAAAATAACAAACAAAAACATGGACACAGTCAATAGTTTGGTTACCTGAGAGTAAAGGGGGAGAAGGGGGAGGGAGTAAGGGGGGGGTAGGGGAGTTGAGAGGGGGCATCAAGTTTATGGTGATGGAAAGAGAATTGACTGAGTGGTGAGCACATAAAGCAATACATAGATGATACAATGTGGAGTTGTACCCCTGGAACCTATGTAATTGTTACCAACCAATGTCATCCAATAAATTTAACAATTAATAAAATGGTGAATGTTATATGAGCGTTACTGTAATAAATAAATAGTAAAATAACAATCACTTCATTGCACAATAACATTAATGTTAATTTTTTAATAAAAAGATAAGTATTTATAAAACAACAAAAGTCTCGTGGGAAGTATAAGGTTGTGCCACATTTTTGCAAATCTCATTAATGTCTTTTAATAAAAGACAGTTTCTCATAATTGCTTCTGTATTTATCCTATTTTAATATGTTTTAGATTAAAAGTATAAAAAGAAAATATGGCCTCCCACAGATATACTTGGAAAAGGGAGGACCTTTTGAACCCCTGGAAGGGTCACAGTGACCCCTAAATTTTGAGAACCATTGGCCTTGGTAATAATGAGTCAAGACATTCTAGAATGGTCTTATTGTCTAGCTTTTTTGGAGTTCTGTTAAAAATCATTGAGGATTTGGAGAATCTTTTGAGAGGGTTTTAAATTAATAATAATGCTTTGTATTTGAGTGGTATCTTTGGTTTCCAAAGTGGTTTTATGTACTATTTCTTCTTACATCCTCAAAACAGTACTAAGAATTATCAGGGCAGATAGGGCTTACTATACTTCATCAAGGGAGTATTCTGTGGATTTCTGTCAGGAGAAAGGAGGAAGCACAAACCTTTCCATAGCTTTGCTAAAACTTCCACAGTTCATCTGGCTTATGGCAAAGCCATATGAAGAAGGGAATTTTGTGGGTTTTTCTCCCTAACCCACAGAAATATTGAAATGACAAGTAGAAAATTTCTTTTAAAATGAGATTTAGGCCAGGTTTGCCAAACAGTGAGGCTGCCTCTCTTCCTTCTTTTCTCTTTGTGTGTGTGTGTGTGTGTGTATCACTTTTAATTCTATATTTAAGCCTATTAAATAAAATTGAGTGTACATTGGTATGGGGTATAGCATGGTACTGAGTAAATTATGGTAAGGCTACAAAGCAGGAATACTGTTTTTGAAACATTTGGGGGAAGAAAGCAAAGTTGCCTTACATTGGGGTGAGGTGAAGGTGAAACAAGGTATATGTGAGCACTTTTGCTAAAGAAACAGCAAAAATTAGAAACTGATATTAGACAAGGCAGTTAATCTGTCTATAAAATGTAGACTTTCCTTCCCACCTGCCTCACAGGGTCGTGGTGAAGATTCAGGAGAATTTTGTCAGTACCTTTAGAAGGTGGACTGATTCAGTGTCAGAGGCTGCCCCAGGAGACCAGACACACTGAGTGAGCATCTGAAAATAAACTCACCTAATTACCAAGGACAGGCCAATGACTGCTTTGCTTAGGAGACTTTCTCCACTTGGAAGCCCTCCAGAAACAAAACAGTTCTTTATGTGAAATTCAGAGGACCCATTAGAGAATAACTAAGTATCTGATTATTTGCCTTATATGCTTGCAAAATACACCAAGGTTAGGTAAATCTTGGAACCATTTATTGAATGCCTTCTGTGTGTGTGTTTTCAGGTATAGTGTAATGACTGGTGAGGGAGTTCTGAGGTCATTGGGCTCATTTTCAGTGGTCACTTGACTCCTGCTTTTATTTCCTTCATTTGTAAAGTGTGGTGGTGCCCCTATCATGTCCTGTCAAGTGTTTGAAATTGATACTGTAAACTGGTTGTGATTTCATGAGTGGGGAACCTGAATACTGGTCCTATATCCTTCCATTAACTAACTAGCTTGTGGGTTTGGGCTAATCACCTTGCCCCTCCATGTCATCATCTGTAAAATGATCTTCATAATGTAAAATTCTGTGATTTTTTTTTTTTAAAGATTTATTTTATTGATTTTTGACAGAGAGAGAAGGGGAAGGGCCCAGAGCAGTCTCCATAGTTGACATCAGTTTTCCATATAGTTTCACTCCACAGGCGGGCACAGGGCTGCACAGGGTAGGAACTGGGCCGGGAGCCTCCCACATAGGTCCCAGCAAGAACTGAACTGGAGGCACTCCCCAGTTCAGCATGTGGGTCCGCATGGGCCGGGGCCAGGGCCGGGATTCGATCCTTGGTCCTCGGGACTTCAAAGCGAGCGCTTTACTCGCTGAGCCATCCCAGCTTTCCCAAATTCTGTGATTTTAAGATATATATTTTTAATATTAGTGTTCAATATTTGTCTTACCAATTAGATTATAGGACTAAGGAATTTTGGCTGATTTTAAGAGTTAACTTAATCAATTGCTTTCAACAGGGTCTAACCAATGGGATAATCTGTGTCTATGCTATGACCTGTCATTCAGTTGACATTAGATTCTCAGAATGGAGATAAATGGTTTTGAGATTTTGACTTGTGGATACTTTTTTGTTAAGATTGGTTGTTTTTGGTTTGGGGTTTTGGGGTTTTTTTTATTTGTTTGTTTGTTTTTGTTTTGTTTTTTGAGAGAAGGTGAGAGAGAAAAATGGGGAGGGCCCAGAGCTGTCTACATCATTAGTTGTGACATGGTTTCATATGTGGGACTGTGTGGGGCAGGAACTGAACTGGGGGGCCTCCTGCATGGAAGGTGAGAGCCTTGGCCACTATCCCAGCAGTTACCAGTTGAGCCTCAGTTCAGCATATGGGTTTGCACGGTCTAGGATGTGGATTCAATCCCCAGACCTCACGATTGCAAAGCAAGCACTCAACCTGCTGAGCTATCCCGGCATCCTAACTTGTGGATATTTTAATTAAGCTACTTATGAAACTATAAATTCAAGCTCCATGAGGTCAATTCTTGACTTCCATCTCTATCCCTAGTACCTAACAGGTTGGAGGCACTCACTCATGGTATATTTATCAAGAGAAATGTCAAAATGTTAAAGAAAAACAGGTTCCAAGCAAGCGGCCCTTGCAGGATCTAAGATGCTAGGGCAGAGAGATGGGAACAGTTTGAATTCAATACTTAACACAAGCAAAAAATTAGGCTAAATAGATAAAATATGATTTTCTGATCATATAGAATGTGCTATTTAGTTCATTTGTTTTGATCTTAAGTCTAGGTTGACAGTCTGTGAATTCCTATCCTTTGTGTGTTACAGCAACATGGCCAACGCCCTTGCCAATGCCACATGTGAGCGCTGCAGGGGGGGGTTTGCACCCGCCGAGAAGATTGTCAACAGTAATGGTGAGCTGTACCATGAACAGTGTTTTGTGTGTGCTCAATGTTTCCAGCAGTTCCCAGAAGGACTTTTCTATGAGGTGAGTCAACTTGAACGAAGCATAAAAGTACCATTCCCCTTCCTTCCCCTCCTGTTCTCTTTTTTTGAGGCACCCTTCTTCCCTTTAAATTTCAATGTCAAAGGTTGTATTGAAGTACTAGATACAGTGCCAGATATTTGGTACCTGTCAGGTCAGTGTTGGCTTGTGTATGCCCTGACAGACCCTACCATTTATATTGTTCATCATCCACTTTCAGAATGCACAGTACCTGTGACTCAGGCCTTCAGATTTGAGCACTTCAGCTCAGCAGATAAAATTCTGTCATAAAGTTCAGCCGCAGTTTTTCTCACTTCTCCACTCATGTCCCTACTTGCTTATCCCCTACACATACTTTCCTAAGTCCTGCCTTTGTATCGTTCCTCAGCGCACCACTGGATCTCCTCTCTAAAAGAAGGTATCTGTTACCTACTCCACAACTTCCAGGCAACAAGTGGGGCCTTACATACATTTATTTCTAAAGAAGATCTCATTTGGAAATGAGTATAATGAGGGGGTGGCCTGCCCGTATTTAGCTCTTCTATGTGTCTTATGTTCTTTTTCAAATACTTGTTTTTATTGATTCTCTGGTATTACCATATGGTCTGTTCTTTCTTTGTATTCTTATTATGACAGAAACTCCCTACCTACAGTACACTTCTTTAGGGACTGGTCCAGAGAGGCTGACCCTATATACTCTTAATGAAGATAAGAATGGTGTGTGTGTAAGAGAGAGAGAGAGAGGTATCAGTTAGATAGTTTACTTTTACTAAGTTACTTCTTACATATTTGTATATATATGTTATTCATTTGTGTATCTTTATATGATAAGATACCGGTATGTACATAGAATTATGTTATGACTCGAAATGGCTGATGTTTGAGTTCTTCTTTTGCCTAACAGATTTCTTAATTTCCCTGTTTTACAAGCCATTCCTGAGGAAGGAAAGGTGGTTGTTAAAGGTCATTACTAAGTTGATTGTTTGCAGCTCACATAGCATTTTCCCATAGAAACAATGCCTTGTGAGAGTGGGGTTTCCAGGCCAGCCATCTGTCATGGGTACATGAAATATAGAACTACCGTGTATATAGTAATTTCACTCTGGGAAACAGCTTTAAGAGTTTGACTAGGGAACGTTTTTATTCACTGAAACACATTTTGAGCTCCTACTCTATCCCAGAAACACGCATATACAACAAAAATGCTAGCAGTAGGAATAGAAATTCTTTTTCTGTTGTTTCAGCTCTTCCTAACTCCTTCCCTGGATAGTGGGAATCTTTTTCTGTCAAAGGTGATGACCTTTGGATGGGAATGGCATGAGACAGTTGGGGTGGGACCAGAGCAGTAAAGGCGCAGTGTCCCAACAGCAGGAGGGAAGAGAAGGGGAGAGGAGCTGGGAGGGTTAAAGAGCCCCCTGAGGTTGTAGCTGAGGCTGCCTTGGTAATAAGAAGGGTAGCAGCTGGATTCAAGAAGACAAGGAAATCACTAGTGGTTGAGGCAGGGAAAGAGAAAGGCAATGGGGAGGGGGGCGGGGGCACGGGTACAGGAGGGAGGGTGATACTCAATTTGTATAAGACCCCAGGACCTGCTTCTGTAGAGTCTTGACAAAACACTTTCAGATCCCTGAGTAAGCACAGTGGAGGTGGGCCCAGACTGTTGCAGGGAAGTAGGTAAGACTCCCAAAGCATATTTAAGGGAATCCCAGGCATCTACTTCCAATGGAAACACTGGTCTTTATACTTTGTAAATCCCCTCTTATCCCTACCTTGTATCCCCTTGAAGCCCAGAGAGATTGCAATGTCCTTGATAACACAGCAGATTTGTGACATGGGTAAGATTAGAATCTAGTTGGGTTTCCTTATATCTGATATGGTATTCTTTCCCTTACATTTTAAGATCTTTTTATTGAAGTGAATAATTATGACAAAGACCTTATAAGAGATTCCAGAGAAGCAGTAGAGAAGAATTCAAAAGAGAAAGGCAGACTGTTTTTTCAAACATTTTTCTTTCTTCTGTGGTGGGCTATTACCTCTCTATCACTTTTTTCCCCCCTAGATTGTCTGTTTGCTTGCCACTTTGGAATTAATAATGTTAAGCATGGTCACCTAAGCTCCTGGTTCCATATTTGGGTCCTATCTGCTGCCAAACCACTTTTGCTTAGTCACAGGGAAGGCTCTGTAAGAGCCTTGAGTACAACGGAATAAAGCATGACTCACACATGTCCTCCTGCCTACCCTTCACTCCTCTTTACTTCTGGATTATAAATGCCCTCTGTGGGCTCATCTGATAATGTTCTAGAAGATGTTACCAACACCCAGAGCTAGTCTTTTAATGGGCTGTTACCTAGCTTAAGCTCCCTGGGTTCCCGAGGAACATTGCTATTTTAGCTCCATTTACAAATAAAACCCCTTGTCCAGGCCAGAATATTACCTTTCCTTTGGTTGAATAATATTAGGAAAAAAAGCTGTCTTGGGCTGCCAAGAGATAATCTGCTTTTTCAGTTATGTCCACCAATAAATTGTTTTCCTGAAAAGGAAGCTCAAAAACTTACCTGAGGGATGCTGGCATAGCTCAGCGGTTGAGGGCTTGCTTGCTTCATAATTGCCAGGGTTCCTTTCCTGACCCAGGCCCATACAATCCTACATGCTGAACTGCGGCTCAACTGGAACCAATTGCCAGGACAGTTCAGTGGCAAAGGCTCTTGCCTCCCATGTGGGAGGTCCTTGATTCAGTTCCTGCCCCGCATGGCCCCACATCCACCTGTGTGGAATGAAACTATGTCACAAATAATGATGTACAACTATGGAGACTGCTTTGGGCCCTCCCCCACTTCTTTCTCTCTCTCACCTTCTATCAAACAATAAAAAAAGAGAAAAAAAAACTTACCTGATTTGCTTTCCATTTGAGACACAACTTTGTGCTACAGTCTTACTGGCAACAGCAAATGCATCTTTTCCACTATATACTTTTGATATGGCTTTTGTCTTAATTAAAACATCATCCTTCCCTTATTTCCACAGTCCTTACTCTTCTCTGAAAGGCTAGCAATAAAGACTATGGGTGTGTTCTCTTCACTCACTTTCCCTTGAAAATGGGATTCAGTTTTTACTGTGGAACTTTCTGATGTTTTGGATCAGATAGCCAGGACACTCTTCCCTTTGACTACAAAGGCAAGTCTAGTGTGAGACTATTGTTTCCTCCCCACTACCTAGGATGTGTATCTGGAGATGCACTGATGGAGCTCAGATCTCTCTGGCTCATCTGTACCTCCTCTTGAGATTGATTTAGCAGCAACCAGGATTATGACCCACATTTGGCTCCTCACTCAAGATGAATTTGAATCCCACTAATTATATGGTTTAAAAAGCAAACTTTAAATTTTTCATTAAGATGGCAGTCATTCACCACTGAAGAATTAAGTTTGAGGACTTAATGATTCTTCTGATGGGCAGGAGGATCTGTCATCAATCAGGACCCCTTTCTTTACCCAAGATGTTTATATTTTTATTTTTCACTTACAACTAGCATACAATATTAGCTTCAGATGTACAACACAGTGATTAGACATTTATGTAACTTATGAAGGGATCACCTTAATAAGTCCAGTACCCATCTGACATAATACATAGTTATTACAACACTACTGACTATATTCCCCATGCTATATAACTACCAATTTATATCTGTTAACTCCCTCCCCCTTTTACCCATCTCCTCAACCTCCCCCAATATAGCAACCATCAAAGTGTTCTCTATCTATGAGCTTGTTTCTGTTTTGTTTGTTCGTTTATCTAGATTCCACATATAAGTAAAATCTTAAGACATTTGTCTTTCTCTGTCTGAATACTCCACTTAGCATAATATCCTCTAGGTCAATACACGTTGTTACAGATGACAAGACTTCATTCTTTTTTATGGTTGAGTAATATTCCAATGTATATATGTACCACTTCTTTTTCCATTCATTCATTGGTGGACACTCAGGTTGCCCTCATATCTTGGCTGTTGTAGATAATGCTGCAAAGAACATAAGGATGCACACTTTCCTTCAAAGTAGTGTTTTGGTTTTCTTCAGATGTATATCCAGAAGTGGGATTATTGTGTCCTTTGTCTCTTGTTACAGTCTTTTTTAAAAAGCCTGTTTTGTATGATAGAAGTATTGCTACCCCAGCTTTTTATTTATTTATTTATTTTTCCATTTTCATGAAATAATCTCTTTCATCCCTTTACTTTTAGTCTGTGTGTCTTTCAATCTGTCTTTAAATCTGAAGTGAGTCTCTTGTAGGCAATATATGTAAGAGTTTCATTTATTTATCTGTTCAGCCATCCTATATCTTTTGATTGGAGCACTTAATCCATTTACATTTAAGGTAATTAAGATGGCAGAGTAGGTAAACACTATGCTTACCTTCCCTTTAGACCACGTCAAAATTGCAACTAAACTACAGAACAGCCATTATTGAGTAATCGCCTAAAGTCCAGCTGAACAAAAGTTCTATAACTAAAGATATACATAAGGGCTGTTCAGGAAATATTCAGCCATAAATGCCTCTATTTTTCATATTACATGGCTGGATACTTTCCGGACAGCCTTTGTATGCAGAAGAGGCCACATCAAGACTGGTAGGCTGTAATTGAAAAAAAATAAAATTTCATTTTAACAAAATAAATGCAATGATATTTACAATGCAGTAAAAAAAAGTAAAGTAATTGTTGAAAGATATGTAGTTATTGCCATATTTTTATTCATATTTTTTAATCTTTTTTATTCTTGTAGTACTGGTTTGGAGGTGAGGAACTCCTTTAGCTTTTTCTTCTCTTGGAAACTCTTTATCCTTCGATTTTAAATGATAGCTTTGCTGGGTAGAGTAATCTCAGTTGTAGGTCCTTGCTTTTCATTACTTTGAATATTTTGAGCTGCCAGTCCCTTCTGGCCTACAAAGTTTCTATTGAAAAATCATATCAAATATATGATGATGGAAAGAGAACTGACTTTGGGTGGTGAGCACATAATGTAATACACAGATTATACAATGTAAAGTTGTATACCTGGAGCCTGTAATTTTTTTTTAAAGATTTATTTTATTGTTTTGAAAGAGACAAAGAGAGACAGAGAGAGAGAAGGGGGAGGGCCCAGAGCAGTTTCCATAGTTGAACTTCATTAGTTTTCAACATGGTTTTGTTCTACACAGGTGGGCAGGGGCCGTGCAGGGTGGGAACTGGGCTGGGGGCCTCCCACATGGGAGGCACGCCCCCTCGAGCCAGGGGCCAAACTTGCCGGGGGGGGGGGGGGGGGGGGGGGGGGGGGGGGGGGGGGGGGGGGAGGCGGGGCGAGAACTGAACTGGGGGCCTCCTGCATGGGAAGCACACCACAGTTCAGCACATGGGTCCGCATGGGCCAGAGCCGGGATTCAATCCTCGGTCCCCAGGGCTACAAAGCAACTGAGCCATCCCAGCTTCCCCTGGAACCTATAATTTTTAACAACCAATGTCACCCCAATAAATTTAACAATTGAAAAAGAAAAAAGAAAGAAAAATCAACTGACAGTCTTATGAGAGTTCCTTTGTAGGCAATTAACTGTTTTTCTCTTGCTGCTTTTAACAGTCCTTCTTTGTGTTTAACCTTTGCCATTTTAATTATAATGTGTCTAGGTGTGGGCCTATTTGGGTTCAACTTGTTTGGGACTCTCTACACTTCCTGGGCTGTATGTATGTCTATTTCCCTTGCCAGGTTAGAAATGTGTTCTGTTGTTCTCTCTTCAAATAGGTTTTAAATTCCTTGCTCACTCTCCTCCTTCTGGTGCCTCTATGATAATTGGTACATTTGATGTTCCTGAGGCCCCTTAAACGCTCCTCATTTTTTTTTTTTAATTAATTTATTTTTTGCTGTTCTGATTAGATGTTTTCTTTTTTTTTTTTTTATTATTATTATATTTTATTGTTAAATTTAATGGGGTGACATTGGTTGGTAACAATCAGACAGTTTCCCAATGGACAACTCCACATCACATCACCCATGCATCGCATTATGTGCCCAGCTCCCAGAATCAGGTTCCCCTCCAACCCGATATATCTGGTGCCCACTGCCCCCTCCGCCCTCCCCCCTCCTCTCCAGGTAAACACCAAATCATTGAGTGTGTCCATAATGCTGGTGCCCTCTCCCACCTCCCCTCCCTCTCTCCCTCCCC
>PVKE010023345.1:0-24724 GCA_004027555.1 Craseonycteris thonglongyai
GTAGTATTCCATTGTGTAAATGTACCACATCTTCTTTATCCAGTCATCTATCGAAGGGCATTTTGGTTGTTTCCATGTTCTGGCCACTGTGAACAGTGCTGCGATGAACATGCGGGTACAAACATCTTTAAAGATTAAGGTTTTCAGGTTTTTTGGGTAGATGCCCAGTAGAGGGATGGCTGGGTCATATGGTAATTCCGTTCGTAATTTTTTGAGGCATCTCCATACAGCCTTCCATAGTGGTTGTACCAGTTTACATTCCCACCAGCAGTGTATGAGGGTTCCTTTTCCCCCACAGCCTCTCCAGCACTTGTTATCCCTTGTCTTGTTGATTATAGTCATTCTAACAGGTGTGAGATGGTATCTCATTGTGGTTTTTATTTGCATCTCCCTAATTGCTAGTGAAGTTGAGCATTTTTTCATATATCTGTTGGCCATTTGAATGTCTTCATGAGAGAAGTGCCTGTTTAGGTCTTTAGCCCATTTTTTAATTAGATTGCTTGTTTTTTTTTTTATTGTTGAGTTGTATAAGTCCTTTGTATATTTTTTATATTAGCCCCTTATCAGAGGCATTGTTTGCAAATATTTTCTCCCAGTTGGTTGGTTGCCTCTTTGCTTTGTTGATGGTTTCCTTTGCAGTGCAGAAGCTTTTTAGCTTGATAAAGTCCCATTCATTTATTAGTGCTTTTACTTCCCTTGCTATTGAAGTCAGATTCATAAAGTCCTCCCTGAATCCCAGGTCTATAAGTTTAGTACCAATGTTCTCTTCTATGCGATTTATTGTTTCCTTTCTTATTTGGAGGTCTTTAATCCATTTTGAGTTAATTTTGGTATATGGTGAGAGATCACAGTTCACCTTCAGCCTTTTGCACGTGGTTTTTCAATTTTCCCAGCACCATTTACTGAAGAGCCTTTCTTTTCCCCATTGTATATTTTTTGCTCATCTGTCAAAAATAATCTGTCCGTATATTTGTGGGTTTATTTCTGGGTTTTCAATTCTGTTCCATTGGTCCGTGATCTGTTTTTCTGCCAATATCAAGCTGTTTTGATTACTGAGGCTTTGTAGTACAGATAAAACTCAGGCAGTGAGATGCCCCCAGCTTTATTCTTTTCTCTTAGAATGGCTTTTGCGATTCGTGGTCTTTTGTGATTCCATACAAATTTGATGATTTTCTTATCTATTTCTTGAAAGAATGACTGTGGGATTTTGATGGGAATGGCATTGAATCTGTATATTGCTTTGGGGAGTATGGCCATTTTAACTATGTTGATTCTTCCAATCCATGAACACAGAATGTCTTTCCATTTCTTTGTGTCCTCTTTAATTTCTTTTAAGAGTGTCTTATAGTTTTCAGTGTATAAGTCCTTCACGTTTTTTGTTGGATTTATTCCTAGGTATTTCATTTTTTTGTTTGCAATGGCAAAGGGAATGGATCTTCTCATCTCTCTTTCTGAAGTTTCATTCTTGGCAAATAAAAATGCAGTTGATTTTGGGACATTGATTTTGTAGCCTGCGACTTTACTGTATTTGTCTATTATTTGTAATAGATTTCTGATAGAGTCTGTAGAGTTTTCTATATAAAGGATCATGTCATCTGCAAAGAATGACAGTTTAACTTCTTCTCTTCCAAATCTAATGCCTTTTATTCCTTTCTCTTGTCTGATTGCTCTGGCTAGAACTTCCAGAACTATGTTGAGTAGCGGTGGTGACAGGGGACATCCCTGTCTTGTTCCTGATTTTAGGAGACTAGGCTTCAGCTTCTCCCCATTCAGTATAATATTTGCTGAGGGTTTGTCATATATGGCCTTTATTATGTTGAGGTACTTTCCTTCAATTTCTATTTTATTCAGTGTTTTTATCATAAATGGGTGTTGTATCTTGTCAAATGCTTTTTCTGCATCGATTGAGATAATCATGTGGTTTTTATCCTTTGTTTGGTTTATGTGCTGGATTACATTGATTGATTTGTATATGATGAACCATCCTTGTGCCCCTGGGATGAATCCCAGGTGAATAATCTTTTTAATGCATTGTTGTATTCTGTTAGCTAAAATTTTATTTAAGATTTTTGCATCAGTGTTCATCAGGGAGATTGGCCTATAGTTATCCTTTTTGGTATTGTGTTTCCCAGGTTTTGGTATTAGGGTGATATTAGCTTCATAGAATGAGCTTAGTAGTATTGCCTCCTCTTGAATTTTGTGGAGTTGTTTGGGGAGGATGGGCATTAGTTCTTTGAATGACTAGTAAAACTCATTGGTAAAAC
This sequence comes from Craseonycteris thonglongyai, assembly GCA_004027555.1. Lineage (NCBI taxonomy): Eukaryota > Metazoa > Chordata > Mammalia > Chiroptera > Craseonycteridae > Craseonycteris > Craseonycteris thonglongyai. The sequence continues at coordinate 2,265 of PVKE010023345.1, forward strand.
CATCTGGTCCAGGCCTTTTGCCTTTTGGCAGGTTTTGGATAGTTGTTTCAAGTTCTGTACTGTTGATTCGTCTATTTTGGTTATCCAAATCTTGGTTCAACTTAGGTAAACTATATGTTTCTAGAAATTTGTCCATTTCCTCTATTTTGTCAAATTTGTTGGCATAGAGTCTTTCATAATAATCTCTTATGATTGTTTGTATTTCTACAGTATCAGTTGTGATTTCTCCCCTATCGTCCTGTATGCTGGAAATATGAGATTTTTCTCTTTGCCCTTTGGTGAGCCTAGCCAGTGGCTTGTCAATTTTATTGATTTTTTTCAAAGAACCAGCTCTTTGTGGCGTTAATTTTATCTATTGTTTTTCTATTCTGAATTTCATTAAGTTCTGCTTTGATTTTTATTAATTCTTTTCTTCTGGCTTTGGGGGACCTCTGTTCTTCTTTTTCTAACTCTATATGATGAGCTGTGAGGGTGTTTACTTGTAGTTTTTCTTGTTTCTTGAGATAGGCCTGTAATTATATAAATTTCCCTCTTAATACTGCTTTTGCTGTGTCCCAGAAATTTTGGTATGTCATGTTTTCATTGTCATTCGTTTCTACAAATTTTTTAATATCTTGTTTTATTTCCTCTTTGATCCAGTCATTTTTTAATAGTATGTTGTTCAAGCTCTATGTATATGTGGTTCTGTCTGCAATTGATCTTTTGCAATTGATCTCTAGTTTCAATGCTTTGTGGTCTGAGAATACACTTGGTATGATTTGAATGTTCTTAAATTTGGCGAAATTGGATTTAAGTCCCAGGATATGGTCTATCCTTGAAAATGTTCCATGTGTACTAGAGTAAAATGTATAGCCCTGTGTTGCAGGATGGAATGTCCTATAAATGTCAATTATGCCCATTTCCTGCAATGTATCATTTAAAGCTGCAATCTCCTTATTTAGTTTCTGCTTGGATGATCTGTCCAATGTTGTCAGGGAGGTGTTTAGATCCCCTACTATAATTGTATTTTTGTCAAATTCTCCTTTTAGATCTGCTTTGTAAATTTTGGTGCTTCCTGATTGAAAGCATATATATATTGATGAGTGTCATGTTTTCTTGATGTATTGTCTATTTTATCAAAATGAAATGTCCATCTTTATGTCTTATTTTTTTTTTATCCTGATGTCTATTTCATCAGAAATCAGTATGGCCACTCCTGTTTTCCTCTGAGTGCCATTTGCCTGGAGTATTGTTTTTCATCCTTTTACCCTGAGTCTATGCTTGTCTTTGTGGCTGAGGTGTGTCTCTTGTAGGCAGCATATGGTTGGATTTTGTTTTGTAATCCAGTCTGCCACCCTGTGCCTCTTTATTGGTGAATTCAGTCCATTTACATTCAGGGTGATGATTGATATATGAGGATATCCTGTATCCATTTCTTCTTTCCTTTTTATTTTTTTGTTGTCCCAACTTTTCTCCATTTGTTTTGATTTCTTGATTCAGGCCAAATAGCCTCCTTCAGTATTTCTTGGAGTGCCGGTTTTGAGCTGGAGAATTCCCTCAGCTTTCTATATCTGAAAAGGCCTTAATTCCACCTTCATATCTAAAGGTTAATTTTGCTGGATAGTTAATTCTTGGCTGAAAATTTCTCTATTTTAGTATTTTGAAGATTGGGGTCCACTCCCTCCTGGCTTGCAGAATTTCTGCTGAGAAGTCTGATGACTGCCTGAGAGGTTTTCCTTTGAAAGTTATATTTTGTTTTTCCCTGGCAGCCTTGAGGATTCTTTCTTTGTCTTTAGTTTTTGTCATCTTCAGAACAATATGCCTTGGAGAAGATCTGCTAGGGTCTAGGTAGCTAGGGCTCCTGTTTTCCTCCTGAATTTGGGGTTCTAGATTTTTCCAAGGTTAGAAAAATTCTCATCCACTATTTTTTTTAGTAGACTCTGAGAAGTTTTCGTCTCACTTCCTTCTGGTACCCCTATTATTCTAATATTGTTCTTTCTGATGGAGTCAGAGAGTTCTTATAGGGCTCTTTCATTTCTCTTGATTCTCATTTCCCTTTCTTCTTCCCTCTGTGAAATTTCCATGTTTCTATCTTCAATTTCACTAATTCTTTCTTCCAGATGGTCAGCCCTGTTTCCTATGCTGGTCAATTCTTTTTTCAGCTCTCCCATTATGCCTTTCATTTTGAGGAGTACCTTTTGGTTCTGCTCTAGCTTCTCAATTTTATTGGTAAAGTACTCATTTTGCTCAGATAATTTCTTATTGAGGTTATTTAACTGTGTCTGGGTATTTTGCCAGAATTTACTGAGGTCTCTGAGTGTCTTGAGTATTGCAGTCCTGAATTCTGTTTCACTTAGATTTGTTTTCAAGTGTGCAAGCTTCTTTTCTTAAGAATGCCCATGATATTCTGGAGGGTCTTTGGATTCTGAGGTGTGCATTGTGTTTGATGTGGTTCTTTTTGCTTTATGCATGAGTATATTTTCCCTCTGAGGTGTTGCCTCTCTGATGGGCTTCTCTTTGTTTTTTCTTATTGGCTCAGTTATGGGAGGAGGAGATTTGGGGAAAGTGTTGGGAAAAGCCATCAGTTTCTGTGTCCTGGGGTTGCTCTTCAGGTTGCTGTCTTAGCTGTTAGAAGGCAGGGTAGTGAAGTGTGGGCCAGGGTTGTTGGTGTGTGAGTAGGAGCTAGGGCAGGCCTGAGACACAAGAGCAGGTTCCTGTTTCAGCAGGGGCACTGGTGGTTCAGTGTGGGCAGGGGCGCAGCAGCTCAGGTTTTTCTCCCCTCTGCTATGCTTCTTTTACTTTAATCATATCTGTGAGCTAGGCTCGCTGGGCAGCGGCGCTGTGGTGGTACAGGTGGGGGCTTGGTGGAGGCCCCGTCAGCTGTGTGGGCTGTGATGCAGCTGTGGCCCGGTCAGTGGTTCAGCGGTGGTGGCTTGAGCTGCATCTCTGCTGGGCCCCTAAGTCCTCCATTCTGGTCAAGCTGCTTTCACTTTAAGCGCGTCTAATGCAGCTGAGCGTGCTGCCTCCATGGCCTAGTGGCCAGGCCCCTTGTGCTGTGGCTGGCAGCCCTCCTGGGTCCCTCAGTCCTCTGCTTGAGCCACTGCCCTTATTCTGAGAGCCCTGTCTTCAAAAGGTGCTCCATCACAGTCAACTCTAGGAGCTCAGCTGTATCTTCTCCATAAATCAGGGGTGCCAAGCTGCTGTGGGCTGGTGCCCTGCTCTCACCCGGCCCGCCGGGAAGTGCAGCCGCCCTGCTCCACAGTCCCTGTTCCGCTTTCGGTTCCGTGATCTGATTAGGGCACCGTGCTGGCTGTCCCTTGAGATCAGATGTTAGATTTTCCACAGTCTTGTAGGGCTTCCATGCTCCCTAGGTCTCGGCTTCCAGCCCGCCCTTGATCCAGCTCCACTTTGACCGTAGTCCCCCAATCCCACTTTGTTTTTGCCAGCCCTGGGCCACGCTCTGCGTCCCTGTCCCCGAACTGCTGCTTCCCCTTCCCTCTCCCGCTCTCCCCTTTTTCCTCTAACCTTTGGGTGTTGTTCTGCGTTGTGTGGTTCTCTCAGTTGAGGATGCTTCTCAGGGTTTCCCCTGTGGGTTCCCCTTTGTTCATAAGTCCCTTCCCAGGCAGGTATCGGGGTTCTCCTCTCATGCTGCCAGCTTTTTCTGTAGACCTAAAATTTTATTTTAAATAAAGCTATTGTATTATAAAAAGAGAAACTTCAGTAGAAAAAAACAACAACAACTTTTTTCTCCCCTCTAGAATACTTGCTCGTATCTATAATGTTAACCAGTTAACAAATATTTACTTAGAATTTGTTGGGAACAATATGCAATAGAAACTTTTAAGACTGTGAAAACAAGCTTCAGCTGAAAGCAAACTTCTCACCCCTGTCAGGCCTCCTTCAGTAGGGCTGTTCTCCATCTCTTTCTCAGTTTTCCCCTGACTCCTATTCTCTAAATTTCCACAAATATTACATTTTCATATTGCTATCCAACTGGGGAAAACTATGTGTATATGACAAATACAATCTAAGATTTGTGGGTAATTTTCAAAAACAGAAATATGAACCTGTCTTGATTTTGGCGTTACATGTTCAATTTGACATCTGTCAAAAATAACTCAGGGCCAAAAGTTAATATAAAAATTAAAAAAAAAAATTCACAATTTTAAGATGAATGATTTTATGTATCTAATCTATTAAATATTTTGTGACCACAATCAGACTCAAGTTTATTTCCCTTTCCCTCCCATACCCACCCAAATGGCTCTAATACCTAAAAGAAAAAATCTTTACTAGATGATAAATAAAATGTTAAAGGCATAATACTAAGAAAATGGAGAAGGTAAGTCAATACATTATGTATCTACTTTAAAAATATATTTTTTTCTTTTCTCTGTTAATGTATTTTTCCCTGTCTCTCGTACTTAAGAACTACTTGGTACAGCTATATAAAGTTTAGACTACAAGTCTTTAGTATGAGTATTAAAAAGTTACCCTTGTAGATATCATAAACTTGAAGGCTGAAAATGACATAAAATTTTCAACTCTTTTTTATTAGCATCTCTGTTCTGTTTAAAGCATCCTGGAATTTATTTCTCCTCCTGTTAGCCAACTGGAATCTCAAGATTACGAATCTAATGCTACCTCTTGAGTATTTAGATGAGAAACAGAAAGCAGAGAAGTCTGAAACTCTCTGATCACCTCCAAACACTTCCCATTTCTCAATCTATTCAATATTAAATACAGGTCTGTACTTCAATAGAAAAAGCATTGTGTCAAAATATTTACCTAATTATTCATTCATTTAAAGGAAAGAGTTCATGAATAAATTTTAAGTGTATTTTTAGAAATTACTTTGCTTTGGGAAACCAAGTTTATAATGAAAGAGATCAGTTTGTATACATTTTATATATTTTTTAAAGATTTATTTATTTATTGTGGTTTTTTTTTGACAGAGACAGAGAGAGACAGAGACAGAAAGGAAGAGGGTCCAAAGCAGTCTCCATAGTTGTATGTCATCAGTTTTATAACATGGTTTTGTTCCACACAGGTGGGCAGGGGCCTCGCAGGGTGTGTACTGGGATGGGGGCCTGCCACATGGGAAGCACACCCCAGTTCAGCACATGGGTCGGCACGGGCCAGGGCCAGGATTTGATCCTCAGTCCCCGGGGCTGCAAAGTGAGCGCTTAACACACTGAGCCATCCCGGCTTCCCACATTTTATATTTTTTGGTAAGCAATTATTATATGGAGCTTAAGAATATCAAGTAATTATATGATTTATACAGTTATCATATTGTGTTTTCCCAATGTCTATAATACTCACATTTTCATATTCTCCATAAGACAGGCAGAGTTCTTTTAAGAAGGCAAGAGCTCAGAAAGGGCTCAGAAAGGAAAGGAACCATCATTGCTCATAATCATCCACCTTTTACACCTGTCCCTGAGGCATTGTGCAATTAATTTTAAAAAGGGTTTGCTTGTCTCCAAATACTTACCTCATTTGTCATTTTATACAGGAAACTATTTTATTAAGAAAGAGGAAAAGGCAAAATGATTTGTTCATATTTTTTGATTCACCATTACAAGGGCAAAACAGCTACTGTTTTGCACTCTTACTCATTAAACATCTCCTTTGATCTTCATTAGCTCTCAAGTAGGTGCCATTATCTCATTTTACAGATGAGCAAAATGGATGGCAGAGAGATTAATTTTGTTCTTCAAAATAAAAATGTTTGGGTTGGAGCTGGGACTCAAACACAATGTATCTTAGGCCAGACATAATACTTTCCTTCAAATACAGTATGTCAGGCAGGATGGAGTTTGTATCTATCTACTTTCCTACCTTTAAAAATCACCCAGTTGGGGAAGCCGGGATGGCTCAGTGGGTTAGGCGCTCACTTTGCAGCACCGGGGACTGAGGATCGAATCCCAGCCCCGGCCCGTGCAGAACCATATGCTGAACTGGGAGCTCCCCTAGTTCAGTTCTCTCTCTGTCTCTGTATCTCTCTCTCTCTCTTTCCTCTGTCAAAATAAATAAATAAATAAATAAAATATATATTTAAAAAAAAAAAAAGTTAAAAAAGAATCGCCCAGGGTGCTTCTTTGAAGAAGATTGAGGAATATTTATGCTGGTATTATGTTAGTGGTGGCAGAATGGTTCTGGCAGAAATTTTTTTCTTTTATCCTTTCTCACTCTTTCCCTCCTCCTTTTTTCCTTGGTTCCTTCATTTAACAAAAATACACTAATGCCTTATTTGAGACATTATGCCAGGGTGACATCTCATTTTGTTCAAATCACTGCCTTCGTAGTATCAATCTGCACCAAGTGACTGGGTTGTCCATAACGCCAAGACTCATGATTTGATCACATCAGATCATATTAAAGGAGAGAAGTAGTATATGATGAAATTGAGACTCACAGATAGTGGTACAGTATCTAAGAGAATGATTTTAAACTTCACAGAATGTGAATCTTTTGGAATAAAATCACCTTTATATATGCTCTTAAATGCATAATTCACTGAGCTTACTTCTTAAATAAATCTATCAAACATAGTAGTTTATGCTTCTAAGATACATGTTTCTTTGTTTTCACTGATAGCTACTAGATATTTTTATTATTTATTATTAATTACTAGTATTTAATGAAATAACTAGACTAAGTCACATGGGGAAATCTCTGTCATTTTGAAACAATAGATATTCTGGGACAATATATAACAGCACTTTTATTTTTTAATTATTTTATTGTTTTAAGAGAGAGAGAGAGAAGGGGGGAGGCCCCAGAGCAGTCACCACAGCTGCACGCCCTCAGCTGTGTAACACAGTTCCACTCCACACAGGTGGATGTGGGGCCACACGGGAGAGGAACAGAACTGGGGGCCTCCCTCGTGGGAGGTGAGAACCTCGCTGCAGGGCTTGGCAGTTACCCGTCATGCTGAAGGTCAGCATATGGGTTTGCACAGGCCTGGGCCAGGGCCAGGATGATCCCTGAACCATGCAGCTGCAAGGCAAGCGCTCATCCTGTTGAGCTATCCTGGTATCCCCCTAACAGCACTGTTTTAGCTTGAAAAAAATCCTGTTGTGAGTCAATTGCAGCTATTATTTCTTTGGGTATTCTCAGAAAAGAGATTTGTTGTTAAAAATTAACTGCAAGGTAATTGCAGCCTTGAAGGAGAAAGGTGCGTGGAAATGAAGCTCTTCTTCCTTCTGTGCTTTTATAGATTTTTAAAAATATTTTCTTTACTTCTAGACATTTTTGGTACCAGTCCCTCTTTCTTTAGGTGGGCACTTGTTCCTAAACCAGGAGCTCTCACCTGTAGTTCTTTACTGCTCTTGTTCTCAGTATCAGACACTTCTTTATGTGGGCAGAACCGCCAAATTCATTTCTCATTCTAATTGATTTCTTCAGCAGCTTCAGAAACTGTAATATCGTAATACACATTTTAAAATTCTTTCAATGAATATTGAATAACATCTTTTTTAAACAGGTTTTTAAAAAATATATATCATCTTAAAGTAGATTAAAGATATATAATTAACTGCTTTCTGCTTTCCATTGAAGCCAAATATACCTTCCCAGGGATTCAAAAAAAAAAATGCAGGAAATGGCTTTCGGAGTTACCAGGTTCATCTTTTGTTTTAAAGTGATGTCTAAGACTGATTGAGTCTTAATTGCCCTAAAAGTCTACTCTGACTTTTGAAGACCAAAAGTGTTTGAATTAGCATGACATAAGACTCTGAAAATAAGCAGGATTTGGTGTGTGTACAGTCCCATTGTTACTTTTATTCTTAAAACTCTCTAAACTTTTCTAAATTGACTTAGAACAAGGCCTGAACTCCTTACCTTGTCATAAAGCAGTGTGATGTGCCCTGCCCTCTCCCTGCTCCCTGCTCCTCTCACTCACACCTGCTTCATTCTGCTCCCATCAATCATACCAGCCTCTGCTCAGACCTTTAAGCCTGCCAAGCAAGCTCGCTCCCACACTTAGGCCTCAGCTCTGCTTGCTCCTTGAAGTCAAAAGCTTTATCCTTGAGGTCTTCTTGTGGTTGGCTCCTTTTGGTCATCAGGTCTCGCCACAAAGATCACCACCACCTGAGCGAGGCTTTCCTAACATTCAATCTTAAATGGCTCCCCTGCCACCCCTCCAAGTGACGTTCCTTGACGTCTCTGTTTATCACCATCAGATGGTCATTATCACTCTGGCGTGGTATGTCCTATACTTTTATCTGATACATTCTGTTTACAGTAAATCTGGTATGTCCGTGAGTTACTTTTTTATATACTTACCTCCTTGTCTTACCTTCCTCTCTAAAATACATGCTCCAGGAGAACAGGGACAGTCTTGCTCAGTGCCGTGCCCTCGGGCTCTGGAAGAGGGTTTCACACACTGAACTCACACACTGGCTGAGGGATCTCAATACCAGGAGCACGGACCTGGCTCAGACAGGACATCGCTCACAGTGACTGCTCAGACTCAGCTCATCTTTTCTCCTCCACACTTTTGTCATCTTTCCACCCTACCCCCCTTAGTCTTCCTTGTCGCTTAATTCCCCTTTTCCATTTAATTTAGCTTTGTGGGCTACTAACTTCATCATATTCAGAGTCATGCATCAGTTTACCCCTTTCACTCCACCCATTCATCAACAGGTTTTCCATCCTTTAATATGAGCTGGATATTTGTTAAATACTAAGCAGTGCTCCCTGTAATGATGGCAAAACACATGAAACCAAACCCCAGATTAAAAGTGTCCTTCAGGATATCAACAAGAATACTATCACTTATTTCTCTTCTCTTCCTATTCTGTACAATCATGGCAGGGGTTTCCTTTAAACGTTGTTTTCTTTCAGAATATGAAAATAAACCATTCTCTGGGTGTCATTTTTCTATCACCTAACTCTTGCTCTCAAATCTCTCCTATGTTTGAAATTTCAGATCAAGGACTGTGACTTAAGAAAGTCTACAGTTCTGTGGAATCTGAACAGTTCTGGAGTCTGTTAGTGACACTTGTGGGTTCAGAACTCAACTTTCTCAAGGGGTTTTGAGCAGATTTTTAGATGATTGATCTGCATTATAAAATCTAATGAACCTGACTTGAAACTTGACAAAGCACAGAATTCCAATTGGCTCCTCAATACAAAGATAACAGCTACGGGTTAATTCCCATGGGCATATTGGTTGACCTCATGTAATTATCTCTGCAATATCCAAAGCCTTCTTAAAAGCAAAATTTAAGGGGAAATGTCTGGTGCACACAGGTTCAGAGTTAATGAAAATGGAAAATGACTTTAAGCCATGTGGCCATTAAGTTCTGAGGGCCTGAGAGTCAGAGGAGTCTTTACATAGAAGGAACATAGATGACTATTTCCCAAGGCAAGGACCTCCCTGAACCATGTGCCTTTATCTTTGATGGCAATACTTACCCTTCCATCGCTATAGGAAATTGCGGGTCATCCACCCAATCAATACATGTTACTAAATTTCTGCTTCAGTCACGAGTGCTGTTTGAATAAACTCTCTGGTGTTAGTGTGCATGTATCTGCCAATTTTTAAAGGGCAAAATGTTTTGGCCTATTTTACCTTCATAATTTATTAAACTATATTTTGTAAAATATTAACTAGGGCAAATTAAAAACATGCGTTCTATATAAGAGCAATTATTAAAAAAAACTATATTCTTTTGAATGTAAATCAGTGACTAATGATCAAGCTAAAAAGACGAAAGGCAATAGAAATAATCAGAAGTCTTCAATGTCTTGATCTCCAGTGATACAGACATTTTTATTATTAAATTTAATGGGGGTGACATAGGTTGGTAAAATTACATAGGTTTCCAGTGTACATTTCTATAATATATCATCTGTGAGTTGCGTTATGTGATCACCAACCAGAGTCAGTTCTCCTTCCATCACTATATATTTGACCACCCCCCGCCTTTCTACTAACTTCCTCCCACTGTTCCCTCTGATAACCACTCAACTATTGTCTGTGATAGACTTTTTTTTAAGTTAACTACTTGAACTTTGCAATTATATACACTTTGCAACTGAACTGGAGAACTGGTACATGAAGGCAACATCTTTTAAGTAATCAATTGAAAAACTGGCTGCAGCTAGTGACTAATGGCTATTTGATATGTTATATCCATCACATGAAGTTCTCTTTGTGTGATGGATATAGCATAAATGAAAAAACTGGATCTTACAAAAAGCAAATTGTCTGATGTATGACTTTCACCTTGACTTTTGCTAACTCCAGAGCACCTCTGGATTCTTCAGTGTAAGCATGTAATTATCAAGCAGCCCAGAAAATTCAGTCTGCCAGTCTTCCCAAAATGATGAGGTACTGTAAAAAATGCCTCATTCTTGCTTCTATTCTAGTCTCTAGGTAAACCATTATTCTTCTCCCGTGACAACAGGCCTTCGTGATAGACATATTAAATTTGGTCAGATTACAGGTGATTTTATATTTCATCATTGTATTGAAGCTATAAGATTGGGGATGGGTCTCTGGATCCAGAAGCCACACACATATAAATTGTGTCTTAGGACAAACTACTCCTTTGATTTGCCTCCATTAAAATTTCCTCAGAACTAGCTAACACAGGCATTGTGCCAAGATTACAGATGTAAAGTTGGCAAAACCTGCACCTCATCGTCCATAATCTCATCCATTTCACATAAACGAGAGAAATCACTCTCTACTTCACTGGTGACCATTTCTGCCCTTGCACTCAAATTCTGGTGATGCACAGCTTTGAGTTCTAGTTAAAAACTTTTATGTCATTCTATTTAAAAATGCTTAATTTTTGTCTTTAGTAATATTTTCCAACAAATAGCACTACCTTTATTAAAATATTTTATTTGGGTGGGGGATTATAGGAAAAAATAAGAATAGAAACCCAATTAAGCAGATTTAGGGAGCTCCAAACCTCGGATAACAAAGCTTTCATCACAAGGATGGGGGAATTTACCCCACAGACCAGAGTCCTGTTAAGTCTTTATATCTGTATTTATTTTGTCCTGATAGAAAACATGAGGTTCTGGCTTAGGGAACAGACTGTTTACTTACAGAACATCTTGCTTTGGTTTCCCATACCCCAAACCCCACAGGGTGATACTATGAAAGCCAGATGTGCCTGCTGTGTGCAAGGGGTGGGGGTCACTATCGCAGGAGAGGAACTCTGAAATTAGAAACCTCAGAGCTTTCATAGCTGCCCATCCTCCCCTCAGGAGAAGGAGATAGTTAATCCTTCTGACGAACAAATTCTCTCTGAGAGGAAGGCAAGGTCTCTAGAACTGTTGCCATTGTGATTTAAACAAATGGTTGCAGGGGAGAGAAACCTGTACATCTCTCTTACGAGGTAGCTGGATTTAATTTCCAAGGTATGCTTGCCATTCATTTGTCTTTTAACCCAGGTTGTTAGTACTCTCTGCTCAGGACGCTCTGACCATGAAAAAATATATAAAAATATTCATGAAGCATTGTCTCCTGAAACTTCAGTGTACTCTCTCTTCAGATCACCTCTTAGTGACTTGACAGTACCATATGTGGAATGCTGTGGCAATGTCTGGAGCATGAAACTGATTACCTATCAAGGTTGGGAATTAACCATACTTGCTCTTAGTCTCTGTTTCAAAATGCTTTATATTTTTTTTAACCTTTGGTTATTAGGGTGAATGTGTTTCCCCCCCTTTTTTTCCATAATTCTCTTACCTGTCAATAACTCATTAAATTAGATTTTTGAAGGCCCACTTTTACATTGATTCAGAAAACTAAAAGAAGCAATATACCACTGTTTATAAAAAGTATAAAAGTCAAGTCTGACTCAATGATTTTCTCTAGAAAAGTCTTAGAATTTTTCTTCTGAAAATATAATGCTTACTTGCATATAACAGGTATTTTTTCTCTCATGTTTTACTTTGCAATCTGTAACCATTTATTGGAATTTTATTGTTTAGGCAGAAATGTGACTTTTTTAATAGTAATTATTAGTACTTATAAGAAAACAAACAAGACTACTTCATCCCAAATGAAAGTTTAGATATTGAAGGTTTGTTTTCAATTGAGATGGAATTACAGCTTTAGAGTTTTACTTATCCCTCAAAACAAAGGTTTTCTCCTAATGGGGATTAATGCAATCGCTAATGCAAAAGTATTTGTCATTTTTATGAACTTAACATTCCCATCTCTCATCAATTCTCAGTCAGGTCAAAAAGACACACACTGTTCTGAAGAAATGTTTAGGTAGTTGAAAATGCTGATACTTCGTTAATAGTCAGGGGGAAAATTAAGGATGGGTGTGAAAAAATATCACTTTTTCTTATTACTAGTATTTCTGTAATCAGAAGTTACATTTTAGTTGAAAATTTTCAGAGTGACCTTATTACACGTAAATTGGATCAAATATTTTGTCCTTATAATTTAATACATCTTTTTATTGTGTATCCAAATCCTTTATTGAAACTGACATAGGAAGCAAGGTTGATCTTACAAACATATTTTAAGAAGTTTTCAGTAGATTCCCATTTATTCTGTTTAACTATTGCTGTATAACCAACTACTCCCCAAACTTAGTGGCTTAAAGCACACATTTTGATTGTTCATGGTTTTGTGGGTCAGGAGTACAGGGAGGGCTCTGCTGATTCACACAGCATCTCCTGGGATCTGCTGGGGAGGACCCACTCTCCAGCTGGTGGCTTCACTTGTCTGCCTGGAGCTGTGGGGCTCTAGGTCCTCACTCTCTCTGAGCATGCTGCCTCCTCCACCACCCTCTTCCTCTAACTGCGGTGACTCAACGCGTGGTTGCCCCCGGGTAGTCAAGCTACTTATGAAGCAACTCAGGCTCTAAGAACAAAAGTTCTAAGAGACCAAAGCAGAATCCGGAAGGCTTCTTAGATTTCATCTTTAGAAGTCTGCCACATTCCATTTATCAAGCAAATCACTAAGGAAGGGCAATTCCACTCTGCCTCTCAATGGGAATGTCTACAGAGAATTGTGGCTCTTTTATATCTATCATGCATTCAATATGCTTAAAAAATTGTTTCATCTCTTCCTGTCCTGAAAACTGGGAATTAAAGCAAGGGAAAGAAACACTCTTTTCAAAGCCTGAAACATCAACGTCAATATTAGACAAATTGAAACAAATGGAATGATATACTTAACCATAAAGAAAAGGACCAAGAGTTGAACTTTTTTTTCCTTCAAGAAGAAGACAGGTAGGTTTAAAAGGCAGTTCACTGAAACACTTTTTATAATGGTGCCTGTCAATCTCTCACAAAGACAAAGCATTTCCAAGGAGCTGTAAATGCCATGATATAAGGACACGTCAATCAAGAGTTCTGATTAGGCAAAAGTGGTAAATCGTCACAGGAAACTCAAATCTCAGAAGAGTATGTTTAATTGGTTGCTTTACCTCTCCAGTAATTTTCAAGTGCTCTGAAGAGCTTAGCACCTTCACCCAGCATTTTTGTTTATCACTGCTGATAAAATGACATAAAGAAACTTTTTTATATAAAAGAATGATAGATATAATACATATTTAACTTTCTCACAACCAAGTAAGATGACTGATGATACTCCAATAAACAACATATACATATTTTTTATGGATTTAGCAATTTTTTACCTTGTCATTGTTTCCTTGTTATCTGTGTCACCCTGTTTCCCGTTTGGGGGTTTTGTTTTGTTTTTATAATTCAGAGCAGCTTTGATTTATATGCATTTCAATGTTCCTGGTGTCCAGCAGTTTTTAATTTTCAAAAATGAGATATTAGAATATTTTTTCTTTCTCCTTTCCATTGTAGTAAATAGTAATAATAATAGTAATAATCTTTTCTTAACCTAACAGTCATCACATTTCATCATCGTTTAAGTAATCTTCGATGAATAGCTCCGAATAGCTGTGTGTTGCTCTGAAAATTATAAATGAAAATGCTATTTCTAGATCTTTCTTTCTTTTTTTCTCAGCATTCTTTCTTAGGCAGATACTGACACTGCTGATCTCCATTTTGTACATTGATTTAAGGAATGAATGTTCCTGATAATTTCAGACAGCTGGACTTTGACCTTTTCCCCCACTATCTCCTATTAATTCTAGACTTTTAAGTAGTTATTCATCCAGTAAATGATTTTTGTCTGCTGCTCACATTGTAGCGCTAATTTCTGGCCATACAAAGTTAATTAAAATAGGGCTGATGCCTTTAAGGAAATCATAGTGTAGCGAAAGAAGAAGAGCAAGAACCATTGCAAAACACATGAAATGCTGCCGTAGAGGAATTTGTTGAAGGTTTAGCGGAGTGCAACTTTTTCTTGTAGACAATAAAGAACAGGTAGGCATCTTCTTCAAAAAAAGGCCAAATAAAGACCTTTTACTGTCACACTAAAGACTTTGGAATTTATTCTATAAACAAGGGCTAGATGAAGAATGACAAGGACAAACATGCATTTAGATTTTTTTTTTCATAATCAAATGTTAAGTCCATGACCTCTATCTTCAATGTTGTGAAAATTATCAACATTTTTATTATAAAAGTGCCTATCCATTCATGCATTCATATATGTGTATAAAGTACTCTCCCTTCCCCACATCTTTCCATTTAAGAAATCTTAATGAGTGTGCCTTCCTAAATATAAATTTTTACTTCTTAGAATAAATCCTCAGAAACATTTTACTGTGAAACAATTCTTTATTTGTTATTTATGGCCTTAAAAATAGATACATGGGCTATTTTTAGCCAATATTGATATCTGAGAAAAGGTGCAGGTTTGAATATTATAAATAATAATAAAAATGTTTATTGCTCTCTACTCGTTTTTCAGATACTCTACTAATAGTAGACATTTTCTCATTTTGTTCTACAATTATCCTGTAAGACTGGCATTATTATTCTTTTCTCTTTTACAAATGAGAATACAGAAACACAGAGATTAAGGTACTGGTACTGGGTCCCACTGCCACGAGGTGAAGCATGAGGTATTCTGTTATAATAAAGGCACTGGGATTCTAGAGTGTTTAAACCATTTCAAATAAGAAAGCCCAAAAGTATGGTATGAGGAGCCATTTGATAGATATTAACCTGTATTCTTCTCACTTCTAAGCACATCATATTTATTACTTTGTTACTGGTTTTTTTTATTTAGTTGTGTAATCCTAAAAATTGCTTAACATCCTATTTCGCTCCAATAGCCCATGCTGCAATGTGCCCTCCTTTTATTTACTTCAATATACCGTAACTTGAATTCAGTAAAATGCACAAATCTTAGTGTACAGCTTGATGAATGTTTATATATGTATACATATATTAACTCCACCCAATTCAAGACAAATCCTTTTCACTGGAGTCATTTCCCTATGACACTTCCTATTATAGTAAATAACCAACTATGTATCCAGAGGTAACCACCATCCTAAACTCCATCACATTAATTAGTTTCCTTCTCTTATAAACAGAAACATGCAGTGGGTCCTGTTACTTCCATTCAACATAATGTTTTTGTCATTATATATATCCATGTAGTTACATGTAGCAGTGATTTCTTTTTCTCTGTGGATAGTAACCTACTGTCTGAATATATCACAATTTTTAAATCAATTATACTATGGGTAGATATTTGAATTGTTTTCATTTGGGGGCTAAAATAAATCTTATGCATATATTATGTGCGTGTATGTGTGTACACTCTTATTTTTCTTGGCCATGTATCCAAGGAGACTGTTAGAACATTGAATAGGTGAATGTTTAATTTCAATAGCATATGCAAAAAGTTGTTCAGAATTGTTTGCTATTTTATTTATACTCCTACTGACAATGTATGAGAATTATTGTTCTTTACAATATCTTCAGTACACATAAGTCTTTCTAATTTTAGTTTTTCTGGTATTTTATTTAAATTTTAACCTTCATTTTACTGAGATATTACTGTATCATAATATAAAGAGCAGATTGAGAATTGTAAGAAAAAATCCATTGGAATTTTGATTTTAGTTATTAAATTTTTGTGATTTAAAATTTCTACTTAGTCATATTTTGGAATTTTTTCTTGAAGTGTCTCATTTCATCACAAATCATATTCATGTTTTTTCTTTAAATTATTTAACATGGTGTTAATAATTGTATTAAAGTTCCTGCTAATTTTAATAACTAGCTTATCTCCAACTCTGCTTCCATTGATGTTTCTCTTAATTCTGAGTCACATTGTCCTCCTCTATATGTGTTAATATTTTATTGTATTCTGAGAATTATGTATAAAAGAATATTGAATACTGAATATATATTTATTTGTTTATTTCTCAGAGATATAATTTCTTTTCTGTATCTAACAGCTTTGTTGAGGGCTGATCATTCAGTTTCCTTTCAAGAATGTGTTAATCTGGAACTAGGTTGAAGTTGTAAATAGATTGTGTTCACCTGTGATTAACTCAAGCCACTATTCCCTGAGGTGTCATCTCTATGACATCCCATTATTTGTGTAGGGTTAGGATTGGTAAGAAGTTTAGATATTGTTAGTAAACTGTAGATGGGCTACAGAATCCAGTTTTTATATATACCTTCATGCATATCTAAGAAGAGTCTCCTTATAATCTAAATCACCCTTTCATGTGCCATATACTGTTATAACTGTTTTTTATCTATTATATCATTTAATCTTCAGCACAACCCTCTGAGGTACATTCCATGAGCGTTCCCATTTTTATCATAACAATTACAAGGCCAAAAGAGGGAATAGACCTAATCACTGAGTTACCAAGTGATTGTTCTGGTATTCTCAGTCTTCTCAGCTTACAATCTTAACCACTGTGTGACACTACTCCCTATATTTTCTTACACTCTAGAGACATGTAGTCAGATAGACCAATGTCACCAGCCTCTGTTTTCTTCCTTCTTTTATAGCCCTGACTGTTGTCTCAGATGCTTGCACCTGTCTTACTTTATATCTTGTGTAGTTTGCTAGTTTGTATAAAGGTTCCAGTGGGGACTGGATATTGCCCCCTTTGTACACCCAGTTACACCTCCACCCTGGACAGTATTCAAGGGGATTTGAATCTGCCAAGTCTCCACAGGCCTGGAGGGCCCAAAGAGGGGAAGATTGAGCATTCTCATGCCTTGAGTTTTAGGGAAGCCAGTGATCTAGAATACTTCAAGGGTCATGAGGGTCTGGGTTACTTGAGTGAATTCATAGGACACCGAAGATGTCTACTTAAGTTCAATCCCCCTCCTTCATAATGTTTCCTATTCCCCATAAAGGCTGAGCTTGGGGAAACACAAAAGTCTTACCAGGGACAAGTGGAGAGGATCTAGATGGGGAGTCTCCCAATAAGAGGCACCTGAGAATCTGGTTGATGGGGTATTCAGGGCCACTGGAGTCTGGAGCAAGTGAGCAAATGCACATATGGGTCCCGCGCAACTCTCTGGAACAAGAGGAAATGAAACCCAGCTCACATCCAGCCCTGGCCAGACGGAGTTCAGAAGAGGCCAGGTTACTCTCTGGGGCTCTTGGGGAAAGTGAGACATCTGCCAGTGTCTAAGACAGCATTTGCACAGACACTCTTATTCATCCTGAAGCCAGTTATGGTGGGAACACTGAAGCCTTGACTGCTGAGACCCATTTGGTCATAAAACGAGAGACACCTGGGAGCCCTGGTTCAAGGAGAGGACTGCTACCCAATCAGTAGCACGACCAAATGGGGCCTAGCTGATCTACGACTAGTGGCTAAAATTTGGATGGAATGGCCTGATAATTTGAAAGAATGGGATTTGAAAACTAGGAATAAGATTTGAGCCCATAATAATTATAGTCTTCCAAAATGGGCCAAGAGTCTGGGAATATATGAGTATTTGTCCTATATAAGTAAAGGCACACATTGCAGACTAGATGTTGAATTACCAGGTGGACAGTAAGGCACATTCTTTGTATATCTGTGATTTTTTCCAGTTACCTCAGTGCTTGTTCATTTAGTGTGTTAATGAAAAAAGTGTCCACAGTGACAAAGATGGAAGTTACGTGTATTTTCAACAACCTTGGCTTTTTCTCACCCAAGTTCATCTGGCTAATCACACTGCTAAGTGCCTCATCTACTCACATCTAGGACCAAAATTGACCCTCTTTCCACAGGTTAGGAAGGAGAGGGTTTAACCATGTCAGCATGGGTGAAGCAGAAATTTACCCCCACTACAATATAGAGTTGTCTTCCTTAGACAATTCTGAATAGCGTATTCTCTGTCACTCTATCTCTTGTACATTACTTTTAACAAGAAAGTACATTATGGTGAAAAGGTGAGAAATTAAACTGATTCTTCAAAATTCATTCCAAAATGTGCAATGGTCAATAAGTTACTGCAGTATAATACCGGCTGGGTGACAACTTGCAAATTGGAGGTGCTATCCCACAGGCTGCTCTGTGTACTCTGAACCAATTTTTGATTCTTGTTATTTATTTACTTTTTTTTTTCTTTTTTTTTCTGTAGCCAGAATGTAGTCACCAAGGGCATGGTACTTTTTATTATTTCTTTTAACGACCCTTTTGTAAAGATTTTGCTTCTATTCTCTCTAGCCATGTTTTGGCAGATTTAGAATTTTTGGCTGCTAGGCAGGAATGCTTTCAGTAGGGCACAAAGCAATGGTTCGATTGACCTTGATGCTGAGGCTGCCAGGTGACTACTGGGGCTCTTCCTGCCCTTAACACAGTAAGAAAAGAAAGGAGCTGATAGACTGTCTGTGGTGACTGATCTCAGAATGAATATGATTGATGTTGTTTCACAACAGAGGAAGGGAGAAGTAAGCATACGTCTGAAACCCAGGAGTTTCTCTGGGATGTTTCTCAACATCCAGGTGAAAATGTTCATGGAGTTTCAAACCAACTTAATAAAAATTCTCTAGCCTCAGCCTAGAAGGAGAAAGGTTTGTACCACTAAACATGAAAGTGATAAATACCATCTGTGACCTCAAAACCAGTTGAAGAAACAACATGACCCATGGTATTTTTGTTTGTTTGCTTGTTTTTGCTATTTGTATATGTATGCATTTAATCACCTTTCCTTTCTTGCTTTTCCCTTACTATTTCATAGTAAATGTTCATAGTAGTGAAATTTATAATTTAGTCCTGAGTTTTCCGTATATTAGACTAGCACTATGACTAAATTTAAAAGAATAAAATATATGGGTAGAAATAGTTACTGATGGAATGAAGGCTGTATTTGGATATTTAACAAAGTAGTGGTCTTGGTGGATGTTGTATTCAAGGCAAAATGTTAAATAATAGAGGGTTACCTTTAAATGATGAAGCATGCAATCCAAAATAAGAATATAACATCTTTATTCACTAACTATCATACCACAAAAACACATAAAGATGCTGGTAGAAATTTATTAGCTAGTTCAAGGGTCTCAACGTCTAGGTGGTTCCTACTGAGTGCTGTTCTTGTTAAATTCTGGAGTTTTAGCACAGTATTTTGAAGATCAGCTGCAACTGGATAAGTTTGATAGGATAAGTTTAACCAACTCCAAAAAAGAAATCAACATCTAATTAACCAAATAGTGTATAAGCAATGGCTAAGCCTCCCTTTGAGGAGACAGAGCTTTGGGTGTGAATCTCCTGTCTCCTTTATGTGTTGCAATTAAATAAAATGATATAACAACCATTCTGTCCTTAAATAAAGCCCCCAAGTTACAAACCCCTTGAATTCAGTAAAAACTTTATGAAAATTTTAGTTGAATTTAAATGAACTCTGTCAGTGCATGATTGATGAGGTATACCAAAATATGAAAGAGTGAATTTAATGGAATAAACCGTATGGTTGACCTAATCAGTATATCTCAAACACAATACCCTGAAATAGAGAATACTTTTTCTTTGTATATTCCCATGACACTCTTAAACTGATTATTAGGCCACCAAGAAAAATTAAATAACTTTTAAAAAGTAGAAATCATGTAGAATAGATCACACTGATTTATTTCCTAACCCAAATAATCAAAATATTCTCTTTTGTCTTATATTCATGTAACTCCCCTGTTTCTTTCAGTGAATATTTTGATGTTAAAATATTTAATAGTAAAGTTGGAGAAAAAGAATGGAAATGCTTAGGAGGAAATTGCTTCTGGCTTCTGCAGCGGAAAGAGGAGAATCAAGTTGCATATTTTCCCCCTAGGGGATAAAAATGATGCATTCCTACTCTTACTCCAAACAAACAAAACCATTTACAAATCTTTCACTTTATCTTAATAAGCCTTCAGAGCAACTCAGGCTAGCACTAACAAGCAGAACTTCCCTGGGGAATGGTATTTGGAAAAAGTATTACTTCATCCTATTTTGTTTCTAAATTTTATTATTCACTATAAAAGAAGTGTCAGAGTATCCTAGACTAAGTTAAATAAGCCTTAATTATAAAGATGGAGCATCCCAGCTATTGACTAAGATAAATTACGTAAAAGAAGAACCTATTCAAGTCCCCCAAATTTCAATATGTTTTAAAATTATCGATCACTCTCAACATTCTCGATGAGCTAAGTAGATGTCTTTATATTTGAGTTCTCCACAAAATGTGTGTTCTCTTTCCCTCTAAGCATGCTTTCTTATCTAGAAATACACCTTGTTTCTGTGCAAAAATATCATTTGTCTGTCTATTTAATTCTCATGTGCTTTTACTGAGGTTTTGCATAATCTCATTACTCAAAAATCTAGCAATGTAATGCAAATAACAAACCAAGTAAGAATGGGAACTGCAGTGCAAATCTGAGTATAACAAGCAGCACAGGAATAGTAGCAAATACCTTAGAAATTCAATCTTTCAGCAAATATTTAATGAGGACCTACTAAGTGGTAGGTATCATTGCAGGTACTGGAGATAAACAGTGGACCAAAATAAATAAATAAATAATATAATATTATATATATATATACAACTATATCTATGTTTATATTTATATCTATATACCATGCCCACATTCTGTTGAAGGGAACAGAAAACAAAAAAAGCAATTATTCAACATATCATAGTATATGATGTGTTATCAAGAAGAGTAAAGCAGATTAAGGAAGATAAGCAGTGCCAGAGAGAGCAGAGGTTGCTTTTTGTACATGGCAACTTGGTAAGGCCTCTTTAATAAGGTTACAATTGAGCAGACTTGAATTAAGTGAGGATAAATTGATATCTGAGGTGACAGTCTCCTCAGCAAAGGGAATAATAGCAAGTGCAATGTCTTAAGGTGGTACTGTACTTGATTGAGGAACAGCAGAGAGGCACATGTGAATAAAGCAGCAGTGAGGGTGGAAGGTGGTAAGAGATGATGCCTTAGAGCAGGGATTCCCGACCCCGTGCCTGCGGGCGCCATGGCGCCCGTGGCCCGATTTGTGTGCACCCACCATTATTTGACTGCGTCATAAGTTTTTCATAAACACTAAGTAAAACTGTAATTTATTTTTATACATTTGTTAGAATTTTAAAATATTGTTTGAGTATCTACACAGGTTTATTATATTCGCTGGTATGTTTGCTATATCATATGTATAAGTTTTTCCCTAGCTTTCGCCTTTGTACATGTCGCGTCTTGTTTAGCCGCTGTACTCTTTAAACTCTCTTCCACCCAACCGGGAGACGCGAAGTTACCATTTTCATTGCGGTTGCTGGACTGATCGGGTCGTGACGGTTAGCTAGGATCGCAGTGTTTTGATATATTCGATTTTAAATGAACTAAAAGCAAGGTAGGTAATCTATTATTATGGTGGCAATTTGATATGATATTGTAGTTCTATAACTATTTTTATTTTTTTAGTCCTAAAATGAGTGGACCAAATAAGAGAAAATGAACCTATAATTTTAACACAGACTGGGAGGAATCATATTGTTTCATTAATTTAAAAGGTAAATGTGTTTGCCTGTTGTGTGGCAGTAGTATTGCAGTGCTGAAAAAACATAATGTTGAACGTCACTTTCAGACAAGTCATACCACTTTTGATACGAATTATCCACTTAAATCTGAAGTAAGAAAGAAAAAAATAAATCAACTAAAATTAAGTTTAACTACTCAGCAGACTGTTTTCACTAGACATGTGGAAAAATCTTAAAAGGCAACCATTGCTTCTTTCAAAATTTCTCACATGCTCACAAAGAAGAAAAAACCTTTCCAGGACGGTGAATTGTTAAAAGAAGCATTTCTGACTGCTGCCGATTGTTTGTTTGAGGAATATTCTAACAAGTGTGAGATTATGTCGGCGATACAAGACCTACAGTTGCCAAATAAAACAGTCACAAGAAGAATACACGCAATTTCAAAAGACTTGCAAACTCAGTTAAAGACTGACTTGGAAATATGTGACTGCGTCTCTCTGCAATTTGACGAGTCAACAGATATATCAGACACCGCACAGTTGGCAGTTATGGTGAGAATGGTATTTAGTAACTTCACAGTAAAAGAGGAGCTGTTGCAAATATTACCAATGAAAGGACAGACGAGAGGTGAGGATATTTATAAAACT